>JAVXUP010004018.1:0-44837 GCA_033070095.1 Escallonia herrerae | reverse complement strand
AAAGATCTATATCAGGGAAAAATTTCAGATTTTTTCAAATACTGGAAAGGGGTTAACTGATACGAGGAACCTTGAAACTTTGCACTGTAATTTAAAATATCAAGCTAGCGCGATTTCGCGCGAAACTTTTATGAGAACCCTAGGATGTTGGGAAGTTCCATCCCCCAGGATTTCGGGCCATTCCGAAGTCGTTAGCTATTTTTTTGGCCGAACGGGCTTTTAAGCGCTCGATCCGGACACCGGTTCGGGATTTTTGGGCGAAAAGTCCGTAGAATACTTTTTAGATCAAGAATGAATTCGGGAAGCTTAAAATAGCATTTCAATGCACTTTTGAGATCGTTCTGATGCCAGGGGCATTTTGGTAATTTGCCACCCCGAGAGGGGTATTTTGGTAATTTTACGGTGTTAAGTTTTTCAAAGGACTTTCTAGTCCAGAAATGTAAGTAAAACACCTGAAAGGTTGTTTTGAAGCTGGTTTGGGGCGTTAGGGTGATAATGAACCCCCGGGGGCATTTCGGTAATTTGCCGCTCATCGGGGGTATTTTGGTAATTGAACATTGTAACACAACTGGAGGAAATAATTTTGGTTTAAGACACTGTGTGTGTTCCTAGGGTGTAACACTATGTGTGTTTAATGTGAATACGAAACGTAATTGTCGCTAAAGGTGAAAACTTAATTAGACAGTTCTTCACAAATTTTTTAAAAATAGCTAGAGCTAGATTGTGCCAAAGTGCAAAAAAAAGACCCTAGTTATTTTTAAAAGATCTATATCAGGGAAAATTTTAGATTTTTCCAAAGACTGGAAAGGGGTTAACTGATTGAGGGGAACCTTGTAACTTTGTAGTGTAATTTAAAATATCAAGCCAGCGCGATTTCGCGCGAAACTTTTATGAGAACCCTAGGATGTTGGGAAGTTCCATCCCCAGGATTTCGGGCCATTCCGAAGTCGTTAGCTATTTTTTGGCCGAACGGGCTTTTAAGCGCTCGATCCGGACACCGGTTCGGGATTTTTGGGCGAAAAGTCCGTAAAATACTTTTTAGATCAAGAATGAATTCGGGAAGCTTAAAATAGCATTTCAAGCACTTTTGAGATTTCTGATGCCAGGGGCATTTTGGTAATTTGCCACCCCGAGAGGGGTATTTTGGTAATTTTACGGTGTTAAGTTTTTCAAAGGACTTTTTAGTCCAGAAATGTAAGTAAAACACCTGAAAGGTTGTTTTGAAGCTGGTTTGGGGCGTTAGGGTGATAATGAACCGGGGGCATTTCGGTAATTTGCCGCTCATCGGGGGTATTTTGGTAATTGAACATTGTAACACAACTGGAGGAAATAATAGGAGTGTAAGACACCCGAAAAGTTATTTTATCCTTGTTCTGAGATGTTTGTTGGGTCGATAGCTGCCAGGGGGTATTTTGCATAAGTTGGGGGTGTTTTGGTAACTCATCCCCTTTAAAATTTGATAAAGGAAATATTTGGTATATAATTGATGTAATACATTTAAAAACTTGTTTTAAAGCGGTTTTGAGGTGTTGGGGCTGTAGCGGCCATCAGGGGTATATTGCTAAATAACCACGTTGGCGCTAAATTTAGTATCATTGAAATAATGAGATAATTACTATTGCTAATGCGTTGGTAAGCTAGGTTAAAGATCCAGTTATAGTTTTGGAATGTAAATATTATGGATACTAAGTTGGTTTACGATTATATTTTGTTCTTAGATATATGGATTTCAACGCCGGACCTCATGATACATCAATCCTATACGATGACGATGACCACGTCGCGAGGCACGTATTTGACGGTGTCGATAGGGGTGTTTTGGAAACAATTCAAAGCACAAGTCACCCGAGTGGGTACTAAACGAGGAACAAATACAACTATTACACCGTCAAAATTTATCTATGTTCACCGATCCGGGATTTGGTCTCGACACGACGATTGCCTTATATCCGCTCTAGTTGAACGATGGAGGAGCGAGACGAACTCATTTCACTTCCGGTTTGGTGAAATGACTATTACATTAGAGGACGTCGGATTTATACTTGGAATCCCATGTCACGGCAGACCCATTACTTTGAGCAAAACGTCTGCATCCATAGCGAATATGGCTAGGCAGTATTTTCCGGGAATTCCAAGGGAAGCTCTTACAACAAACGGCATCAAACTTAAATGGCTGAGAGAGCAGTATGGCGTGCTACCGGATGAATACACTCCTCACGATTTCGTGACGTATACGAAAGCATTCCTTCTGTATATTATTGGAGCTATATTACTTCCGACGCATTCGAAAAACACGGTGCATCCGAAGTATATGGTGTTCTTGGAGGATCTTGAGGAGGTATACTCGTATTCGTGGGGTTCAGCTGTCCTTGCGCACCTATATCGAGCACTGCACAAAGCTACGAGAAAGGGTGCCAAGTCCATTGCCGCCTGCCTCACTCTATTACAGGTTTGAGCATTTATTTTCTTGGTTGACGTGTCAATATATTCGGGATTAATTACTAATTCCATATAATGTTTGCATTCACAGGTTTGGTCTTACGAGAGGCTACCCACGGGTCGTCCACAACCGCGGGAATATTCCGATGAGACGTGGCCTAGGGTGTGGGCCTGGGGGCCTACGACCAACCGGAGGAGACGGGTAGACCCTCACCACCATCTAAAGTTCTATCGGGGGGAACTAGAGATACTCAATGCATCCCAGGTGACGTGGCAGCCATATGGCAAGGTGATGCATCGGTTGGATGAGTGGTGTTGGCAACTTCCGGTGTCGTACGTGCTGGCAGGTTTGGTTCGGGTGCCGCTTATTCACTTCGAAGTATGTGAGTTTCAGATGCCCGATCGAGCTATGAGGCAAGCTGGCTGTCTACAAGGGATACCAAAACCCGCTGTAGACATGCGGCCATACAGGAGTGGTCGAGGGCCGAACTTCGAGGTGCCTGATGCCTTGAATTTGTTGAGCGACGAGGTGCAACAGTGGAATACCTGGCAAGAAACATATGATAGCCTTGTATCGCTGAAGGCCGACAGCATCAGTATTGAGGAATACTTACAATGGTTTCTCAAGGTGACGCGCACGAGGGTGAATCGCCCTTCCCAGGCGAGGAAGACATCGTATGCGCCACGTGAGATCTATGACCAGTTCTGGGCATTGAACATTGTAAGTCATGCTAGTGTTGTTTCAATTTTTATTTGCGCACCTTATCGACCATGCCTGAAATGATTAGCCATATTTTGTATGCATGTTTTTTAGGTTGACCAGGGCACTGAGGTGTTCAAGCAGCTGGAGGGGTTTGACTGGTTTGTCGCGCAGGCTCCTGACAATCTCAAGAGGTCCATTGAGAGGTACAAGACTGAAGTTCAAAACTTTAGTCTTGCGTACCGGGGTTACCAAGGGGAGCCGTCTAGTCGCTCCTGACGCGTACGACTATCAGCCCCAGAGTCAGGTGTGGGAGTCGTCTACTCGCTTCCCTCCTGACGCGTACGACTATCAGCCCCAGAGTCAGGTGTGGGAGCCGTCTACTCGCTTCCCTCCTGACGCGTACGACTATCAGCCCCAGAGTCAGGTGTGGGAGCCGTCTACTCGCTTGCCTCCTGACGCGTACGACTCTCAGCCCCAGATTCAGGTGACCCAAGTAGGAATCCAGGCATCGCGCCCAAGCATCCGGTCGGATAAAGGACAACCGACGAAGCCATTGAGTCCGGCCAAAAGGGATTGGATCGACCGGCACTACTTTGGGCATGAGCCAATCGCTACAGCAGACTTTCCTGTTGCTTCATTCCTAGCTCACTCTGATCTAAGACTGTTGGCGCCGAACACAGATATTTCAAATTTTCTCATTGACGCTTATATAGATCTGCTCCGTGTTAGAGAGCTAAATTATAACCCCTGCCAAACTTTGAAGCTCAACATGTATGCCTCTTTTGTTATCCCCTTCATGGTGAATAGCATGAAGGAGTTCACAGAATGGAGGAGGAAGCGAGGGACAAGCAAGGGTGAATGGCGACCATCTGCAAACGTGCTTTCCTACTTGAACGCGGACTATCAATGTCACGCAGCTGATGCGAACCTAATCATGCTACCTGCTCTTCATGCAAGCCACTTCTTCCTATTAGTTCTCTTTCCAGAGAATAAAGTGGTCCACATATACGATAGCCTAAGGGAAGACGGACCTGGTCAGCAGCTGGCGCAGATGTACTCCACGTACATCAATGCAGTGGTTAGTTTATATCTTGACCTTCGCTCATAGTCTATTCTTCTTGTTACATAGGCTTGATAACTTTTTTTATTGTTGGATGCAGACTACTATCATTCCACTAGCGTGTCGACATTTTAAGGGGGAAGCCATCACGAGCAAAACCATGATAGATCCTTGGACGGTCGTGACGATAGAAAACCGACCAAAGCAATATAACAGTCATGATTGCGGGATTTACGTCCTCAAGTACATGGACTACATAGCTCGCTCAGATGTGCTCGAATATGAAACGTGGTCTCGAAACGATGCCTTGACGTTTAGATATAGGATAGCCTGGGAGCTGAAAAAGGGTGTAGCTAGACGCCTTCCTTACCATTATCCTGAGATGTAGTAGACGTTCGTATGTGTTTATTATTACTATTGTTGGATTTTGGATATTAAGGTTTGAAATTAAATTAATGTGTCTCGGTTTTTTTCCGAAATTGATACAAATGGGCTAACTAGCGTGCCTAAGGTTCAATGAGAAAAAAAAAGTGACAAAAAAAATTACGTAATTTTTTGGAAGTTATGAATTGGGGCCTAAAGAGTGCGAACAGGCCCTTCCTAGGAAAACCCAAAAAATAACGTGTCTCGATTTTTTTCCGAAATTGATACAAATGGGCTAACTAGCGTGCCTAAGGTTCAATGAGCAAAAAAAAAGTGACAAAAAAATTACGTAATTTTTCGAAAGTTATGAATTGGGCCCTAAAGTGTGCCCGAACAGGCCCTTCCTAGGAAAACCCAAAAAATAATGTGTCTCGTTTTTTTTTGAAATTGATACAAATGGGCTAACTAGCGTGCCTAAGGTGCAATGAGCAAAAAAAAAGTGACAAAAAAAATTACGTAATTTTTCGGAAGCTATGAATTGGGGCCTAAAGTGTGCCCGAACAGGCCCTTCCTAGGAAAACTCAAAAAATAATGTGTCTCGATTTTTTTCCGAAATTGATACAAATGGGCTAACTAGCGTGCCTAAGGTGCAATGAGCAAAAAAAAAGTGACAAAAAAAATTACGTAATTTTTCGGAAGTTATGAATTGGGCCCTAAAGTGTGCCCGAACAGGCCCTTCCTAGGAAAACCCAAAAAATAATGTGTCTCGTTTTTTTTCAAAATTGATACAAATGGGCTAACTAGCGTGCCTAAGGTTCAATGAGCAAAAAAAAGTGACAAAAAAAATTACGTAATTTTTCGGAAGTTATGAATTGGGCCCTAAAGTGTGCCCGAACAGGCCCTTCCTAGGAAAACCCAAAAAATAATGTGTCTCGTTTTTTTCCGAAATTGATACAAATGGGCTAACTAGCGTGCCTAAGGTTCAATGAGCAAAAAAAAGTGACAAAAAAAATTACGTAATTTTTCGAAAGTTATGAATTGGGCCCTAAAGTGTGCCCGAACAGGCCCTTCCTAGGAAAACCCAAAAAATAACGTGTCTCGATTTTTTCCGAAATTGATACAAATGGGCTAACTAGCATGCCTAAGGTTCAATGAGCAAAAAAAATGATAAAAAAAATTACATAATTTTTCGGAAGCTATGATTCCACAAACCAAATCACAAATTTAAACATTATAAAAGTTCAATTTATACAACTGAAACATTAACCCTAACACTCTTCATCATCATCGTCCTCCTCGACCATACTGCCAGGTTCGATACCTAACACTTTATAATGGTTTCTCTTGTCATGATCAGTCATCTTATTACACAACGCACACTTTCGCAATTTTTTTTGACCCGTTGCTTCTTCAATCGGATTCTTCATGCGTATTGCTCGTTTTCGCCCTTTTGTTTGAGAAATAATTGGATCAAAAATGTCGTCCTCCTCACCTTGCAGGCTAGTGCCGTCAATGACTGGCTGTGAAGCTCGATTGAATCTACCGGCTGGAGTCGTCCGAGTAGTCGGAGTGTCCCGTCTTTCTGGTAATGCCATCCTAAACTGTGCAAGGTTAGCCTTATCCCGTGCGGCTGCTTCAACTTGATACCTGTACCCATCAAATGTTGACGCTGCATCCAATGATAAACCGTGCATGATGTTACAAAGGTGATTATATCGCAGCGTCTCAGATTGCTCGAAATCAACTGAAACATTGGGCACGTAAGGAATGTGACCGTGGACTCTATTGGCTTCCTTCGTCCACCGTTCCAAGATATACTGTGGAGGGATTTCACGAGCATTCTTGGCGCTAAAAACCCTCAACGCGTGTCGACAAAGTATACCTTTATGCTCAAACAGTTGACAGTTGCAATTAACCAACCCGGTGTCCATACAAACTGCTACGGTAAAATGTCTTCTGCTCCTCGGAGCCGACGAAGAGCACGGATTGGCGAAATTCGTCACATTTGTCAAAGCATAAACCTTGATCACTCTGGTGGAATACTCGTGCAACTTTGTCATGCTATATTGATTCGACTTTAGTAGTTCCTCTTGAAACTGTCTAAACATTTCCTTGGTATAGACTTGAGCCGCATGAGCCTCCAAAGGTGAAAAAACTACTATGGCTCTTTCTCTGTAAACTGTAGCCGCGTCGGCTTCTCTCTCAAGGAAAAATTGCCTGTCAAGGGCTTTCTGCATCTCTAGTACGAACTCTGTTATACTTGAAGAATGGCCTACGTACCCATCAAAGAATGCATTCATACCTTCGCTTCTCGAGGTCGTAGTCATTCCGGCTGCAAAAAACTTCTTGGTGTAGGCACCGACCCACTGTGTCTTGATCTCATACAACGATTGTAACCATTCATGATTGTGCAAATAGTAGTCATCCATTAACTTGGCCCACCTCTCCTCGAACACGTCTACCGTCAACGATTTCTTCACACATGTATTAAAGTCAGTCTTGAATGTCGGATGGTTTGCATATACATTGTGAAGCCGTTCGGGATATTTGTTGCTTATGTGCCATGTGCACAGGCCATGGTGAGTATCTGGAAGGACCTTAGCGATTGCATTTTTCATTGCCAGATCTTGGTCGGTGATGATGGTCTTTGGAGGAATATGATACATTGCTTTAAGCCACGTTTCAAATAACCACGTAAATGACTCCTCCGTCTCATCCCTAAGCAGGGCAAAGCCAAACAAGATTGACTGATAGTGGTGGTTCACCCCGGTGAACGGAGCAAAAGGCATAGAGTACTTATTTGTGCGGTATGTGGTGTCAAACGTCACAACATCCCCAAAATTTTGGTAAGCAGCTCTAGAACGGGCATCCGCCCAAAATATAGTACTAATGCGGTTCTCATCATCCAGTTGGAGACTATAGAAAAAGCCAGAATTCTCACTCTGAAGGTGCCTGAAGATATCAAGTGTAGCTTGAGAATCACTCTTACCGAAAGACTCTCTCCTCTGAGCACGAAGTTCATTTCGAAGGTCTACTTCGTTGAAACTCAACTTGTCAATCCCCCCAGCCTGGCTTGAGAAAACCCCCATCATTCTAGAAGGTGGAATTTTAGCCTCGGCCATTGTAAATATCAGTTGTCTGTGTGCCGCGCTTATTTCTCGGTGTTGATGAATTTGACCAATCTTACTAGGGGTCATCAACTGATGATTATGGCTCAACTCCACTCCCGTCACAACCCAATGGTTTTCATTTTTCCGGTGTACTGCATACACATGGGCCTTGCAGCCGGTACCCGGAAATGTGTCCCGTTTTCTTTGTCTTGTTGGCCCTTCGTCACTGATCCGAACAACCGGGGGTACATACGGTGCTCCTCTATGACACTCAAATAGTCTTCCACAAATTTGATCTGTATTCGCCCGTTTTCTAGTCGTCTTAGTTCTAATACCGAAACCTATCGTTTTCGAATATGCTCTATAGTATGCTTCAACTTCGTCCAGTGTTTGAAAAACTTGACCCAAGTAAGGTGGATCAGAATCTTCACAAAAATTATTTCCTCCAGTTGCATCCATATTTATACTGAAATCTAAAAAATAAAAATTATATCATTCTCAACAAGTCATAGAATTAAATAAAATAAAAATAAAGACTCTTTCCTCCAATTGCGAAAAATTTTACAATGTTCAATTACCAAAATACCCCCGATGAGCGGCAAATTACCGAAATGCCCCCGGGGGTTCATTATCACCCTAACGCCCCAAACCAGCTTCAAAACAACCTTTCAGGTGTTTTACTTACATTTCTGGACTAGAAAGTCCTTTGAAAAACTTAACACCATAAAATTACCAAAATACCCCTCTCGGGGTGGCAAATTACCAAAATGCCCCTGGCATCAGAACGAGCTCAAAAGTGCTTTGAAATGCTATTTTAAGCTTCCCGAATTCATTCTTGATCTAAAAAGTATTCTACGGACTTTTTGCCCAAAAATTTCGAACCGGTGTCCGGATCGAGCACTTAAAAGCCCGTTCGGCCAAAAAATAGCTAACGACTTCGGAATGGCCCGAAATCTTGGGGGATGGAACTTCCCAACATCCTAGGGTTCTCATAAAAGTTTCGCGTGAAATCGCGCTGGCTTGATATTTTAAATTACACTACAAAGTTACAAGGTTCCCCTCAATCAGTTTACCTCTTTTCAGTCTTTGGAAAAATCTGAAATTTTTCCCTGATATAGATCTTTTAAAATTAACTAAGGTCTCTTTTTCGCACTTTGGCACAATCTAGCTCTAGCTATTTTTTAAAAATTTGTGAAGAACTGTCTAATTAAGTTTTCACCTTTAGCGACAATTACGTTTCGTATTCACATTAAACACACATAGTGTTACACCCTAGGAACACACAGTGTCTTAAACCAAAATTATTTCCTCCAGTTGTGTTACAATGTTCAATTACCAAAATACCCCCGATGAGCGGCAAATTATCAAAATGCCCCCGGGGGTTCATTATCACCCTATCGCCCCAAATCAGCTTCAAAACAACCTTTCAGGTGTTTTACTTACATTTCTGGACTAGAAAGTCCTTTGAAAAACTTAACACCATAAAATTACCAAAATACCCCTCTCGGGGTGGCAAATTACCAAAATGCCCCTGGCATCAAAACGATCTCAAAAGTGCATTGAAATGCTATTTTAAGCTTCCCGAATTCATTCTTGATCTAAAAAGTATTCTACGGACTTTTCGCCCAAAAATCCCGAACCGGTGTCCGGATCGAGCGCTTAAAAGCCCGTTCGGCCAAAAAAATAGCTAACGACTTCGGAATGGCCCGAATTCCTGGGGGATGGAACTTCCCAACATCCTAGGGTTCTCATAAAAGTTTCGCGCGAAATCGCGCTGGCTTGATATTTTAAATTACAGTGCAAAGTTTCAAGGTTCCCCGTATCAGTTAACCCCTTTCCAGTATTTGAAAAAATCTGAAATTTTTTCTTGATATAGATCTTTTAAAAATAACTAGGGTCTCTTTTTCTCACTTTGGCAAAATCTAGCTCTAGATATTTTTTATAAATTCGTGATGTTTATAAATTCGTGAAAAATCCTAATTTAGACGCCCTAAAAAATCGCTATTTTGGAATCTATAAATGTAATACCGCTCATCCGATCTCTGATTGATCTGATTTTTGTTTCCTTCAATTTGTATTTTTCGTTATCTTCGATTTGAGTCTACAATGACTATTTTTGAACTTTGAAATTAACATTGAATTATAAGAAAATCCAAAAAATACTTACTTGTTTTGACTTGATATATTTAAAGAAAAATCCACCGATCTTCTAGCGGTTATCCACCGAGCTTCTAGCGTAAAAATGTTTTGTTTGTATTGTTGTAGGTGAGATATGGAGTATGAAGATAGTTGGTAAAGATGATGGAGAGTGGAAGAAAGGGTTCGGGGAGGAGGGATTATAAAGAAAAAAAAGCGAAGGAAAGAGAAGAAAGAAGACAGAAAAAAATCTGTGAGTGAGGGGGAAGGACACCACGTGGCATCACGGGAGGGGGAAGGGGGGCCATGGGGAAGGGGTCATCACAGGGGGAAGGGGGGTCCTGGGGGGGCATCACGGGGGGGGGGACACCACGTGGGGTAGGGGTGGGGGGACCGCAACACTTTGTTGCGGTTGGGCATGGTGGGGGGGACGGGGCCACGTGGCGGGGAGAGGGGATGCCACGTGGCGGGGGAGAGGGGGACGGGGACACGTGGCGGGGGAAGGGGAAGGGGGACCGGGGGAAGGGGCCAACCGCAACACTTTGTTGCGGTTGGGGGCATGGGGGGGCCATGGGGGAGGGGAGGACGGGGGGCCAAGGGGGAGGCCACGTGGCGGCCAAGGGGAGGACGGGGGAAGGGGGAAGGCCACGTGGCTGCCGAGGGGGACACCACATGGGTGAAGGGGGGCCAACCGTAACTCTTTGTTGCGGTTGGGCAGGGGGGTGGGGGGAGGGGGGCCATGGGGGGAAGGGGGAGGGGGTCCATGGGGGGGCGCAACCGCAACAAAGTGTTGCGGTTGTGTATTTGCAATCAATAATGCCAACCGCTACTCTTTGTAGGGTTTGGTGGAGAAATTTTATTTCTCCACCGGTGGGTGTGGATCGGCTCCCTATATATATATATATATGAAAAATATTTATATTTTGTGAAAAAAAAATTAGTCTAAGAACTTGAGAAAAGGAAAAAGAAAATAAATTACCTAATCATCTGGAAGTATTTCAACGTCCGAGTCACTGCTCTTCCTATCATCAATCGGTTTATCTTGCTCGCGGTATTTCGCATCAAGATAATCCTTCCAACATACACATAGCTCGAGCGACTCGGGGTTAAGACGACTCCTCCTGTCATCCAAAACCCTCCCGCTAGCTGAAAATGCCGACTCTGAAGCAACCGTGGAGGCTTGCACTGGCAGTACATCCCGTGCAATTTGGGATAAAGTTTTATACATGTTTTGATTTTGTTTCAAAAATTTAACAAATTAAAATTAACCTGTTCTTGCATTGATAAATCAGAATAATGATCAGTATTTGCATATACACCAATCTCATTAAAAGAGGAAAAAGTAGACGAACCTGCCGAATTAGAAGTACCTTCACCTGGTAGTTGTCTTGCTACTAGATGTTCAAAGCCTTTAAGGTATGGCGCATAATACCTCTCAACAGTCGATGATGAAGCTCGCCCGCGCACGTCAGCAGAATTACGATAGAGGTTGAACAGATCCTCAAATGTCTTGCTCACTTTCGCTGTGAGTGCGGTTGTGTCCTCTTCTGTGTAAGTCATTAGTCTTGTATCGAGACGTTCACGCCATGCAACTTTAACCTAGGATCTAAACAAGTAGCCACAGCAAAAATAAAGGCAATTTCTTCCAATATTTATTAAACTTTTTATCCATCACTTTTACTATTTCTTGAAAGGGTCCTATATATCTCCATTTTGTTAACATTGTAGCCATCTTGAGAATTTCTATTACAGCGAGAGGAGAGGTGGGATAGTACGTACCAGACAATAAATTGGTAGACGTGTAAAATACCTCTAAAAATTCAGCTAGGTATGTGGCCATCTGCCATTCCTCTTGAGTTGGCAAGCCGGCTGGGAACGGGTTAGTAGAAAATGCGTATAGACTTCTTTGTATGCCAGAATGTGTAAAAGCATATGGTATGTAGAGTTCCACCTGTGGACCACATCTGTAACTGCTCTCCTGCGAGGCATATTATATTGAACACACAACGTTTTAAATTGTTGTGTTCTCGGACTCGAACTATTAACATACGCTGTCATACCCCTCATTTTGAGAAGAATATCTCCTGCAGCAGCTAAACCATCTTGAACAATTAAATTAATTATGTGACAAACACAGCGAACATGAAATAATTCACCAGCAAGTACAGGTTGAAGGCTCTCCTTTAAAGCTACAACAACAGCTTTATTGTTAGAAGCATTATCAAAACTAATACTCATAATCTTATTCTTTAATTTAAACGTGGTACATGCTTTTAATATAATAGTAGCAATGTTCATTCCATCATGCGGAAAAGGAAAGAGCTCGAAAGCGATGATTCTCTTGTTCATAACCCAATCTGCATCAATCCAATGGGCGGTCACACAAGCATAACTAACAAAAGTAAATGGAGATTGCCAAATATCAGAAGTAAGACTAACTTTACCTCAAAATTATCGAAATAATCGATCAAGCGTGCTTTAGCAGCATTATACTGTCGGAGTGCATCGGATCTAGTTGTGTTTCTATGAACCTTTTTGTACAAAGGTTGAACGTATGTGTTCATATATCTAGAGTGCTTAGCATTATCGGCAAAACTAAAGGCTTGTTCATCATGAATAACAAATTCAGCGAGACCGTCTCTTTGCTCTCGCTGATTATAAACAAATAACTTACCGTCAAAAGATAACTGTGTTTGGGTAACGTGGCCTTGTCGAGGTGCACACAGAGGGTAATGCCTGTTAAGATGTCCATTACCACTACCAAATGAAAATAATTTAGCACAGTACTTACATCGAGCTTTTGGGACGTCGTCCACCATAACTTTTTCAAAATGATTCCAACACTCGACTTTCTTTCTTTTTGCCTTTTGGAATTCTGGCTCACTACCGAAAGGATTGCTCAATCTTTCTCCACCATGACCGCTCATCGGGAGTAGTAGTTTTGCCAACCGAGCTGTGTCCTTGACTATAATGGGGGGTATCTTGTGAAGGCGTGTATTCAAGATCTGAAATGTTTTGATTGAACTCCCAATTGGCTTGAGTATCTATCATACAGCATGTACTCATTCATCTAGGAATGAATAGTTGTGGTGGTGCTTGGATTGGTGTTTGTGATGGCCGTGGTGGTGGTGGTGGTGGTGGTGGTAGAGTTTTTCGTGTTGATGATCCACGTTTCATTTTCTTCAGTAATCCAACCATATTTGACGCTAAACATTTTTACTAAATTGAAAAATAAAACTAGTAAGAGTAACTAAATGCAAAAGAATAAGAGCAGTAATTAGTAATTAGAAATAACAATTAACTACTATACTTGTAATGCAAAATTGGAAAGAGTTAGTAATTAAAAAGAATCTGGTAACAGTAATTAACAAGAATTTTCTAATTACTAATTAGTAAATAAAAGAATTAGAAGTAACAAATGAAGAAGAGCAGTAGTTAGTAGTTAGAATTTAGCAAAAGTAGTAATTAGTAAACAAGTAACTAATACTTGTAATTGAAAATTTGAGAGAGAAATAATAGCAAAGCTTGTAGAAATGTAGAATGTTTAGATAAGAGAGAGAGAGAGAGAGAGAGAGTAAGAAGATTGGTTTGAAAAATATGAAAGAAAGGGTGTGAATTTATAGATTTTTCAAAGTCCACAAAAGACCAAAATACCCCTTAAAACTAGCCATTTATAGTTGTTGGGATGGTAAAAGTGTAAAAAAACCTTAAAAGAGTTGTTAAAAATAGTTGGACTAAAAAAACCCCCAAACTAGCCGTTATATAACTGTTTGGGGGGGGAGGGGTAAAGTGAAATTTTGGTAAAAATTGGGGAATCTAGCCGTTGGAGGGAGGGGGGAATCAAAATGTTTGAAAATAGTGGGACTTACCCAAAATTTGGGCCAGAATAAGGCCTGTTTATAGGGCCAAAATTTGGGCCAACATTAGGGCCAAAAATAGGGCTGATTTCGGGCTAAAAGAGGGCCGAGTCAGGCCAGTGCTAAAAATAGGCTGGTTTCGAGCCAGCCCATTTTTTAGGGCTGACCAGGCTTTTTAGGGCTGGGTAGGGCCAAGATAATTTTGGAAAATAAAGAGGCCTGGCCCTAACCCTAGCCCTAGCCCAAGGCCCTAAGGGTTATGGCCAGTATTATTTACCTCTAGGACCAGGCCAGCCTGGGCTAAAAACGGGCCGGGTCTGGCCAACCTGCGAGCCTCCCGACCCTTTTGACACCCTTACCAAATAGGTTCGAGATTGTGATGCTGATGCAGTTTGCTAGGCAAATAGTTATTTTTGCTAGCATTTGGACTAACTGTTATGGAAGACTTAGCAAAATTTATGTGTTGTCCTGATTCCTTGCAGTATGAGTCCAGGTTTGAATGAAGTAAAGAACATGATGTCAGAGATAGTTTGGTGAAGATTAATATATCATCGGCAAACAATAGGCGATTGATAGGAGGGCATCTCTTTCCAGCTTTAAGACCAAATATTTGTCCCAAATCTTGAGCATTGGTGAGCATGAATAATAGGACCTTTAAGCATAAAATGAAGAGGTACGGAGAAAGTGGGTCACCTTGTCTAAGACCGCATGTTGGGTAGAATCTTCGTGATAGAGATCCATTAACAAGAATTTGAAATAAAGTCGTGGATACACACTGCATAATGAGGCGGATGAAGTGCTCCAGAAATTTCATTTTCTCAAGAACAGCTTGCAGGAAATCCTAATTAACTCTATCCTATGCTTTGCTCATGTCCATCTTGATGGCTCTTAAGGGTGATTTGTTTCTTTTATTGAGTCTAATCTTGTTCGTGAGCTTTTGAGCTATCAGTATGTTGTCACTGATGTGTCTACCACCAAAATAGGCATTTTGAAATTTTGAGATAAAGAAGCCAAGAAGTGGTTTGATCCGATTGAAAATTGTCTTCGATATCACTTTGTAGATAGCATTGCACATGGAGATTGGTCTGAAACCCTCAGGCTTGCAAGGTCCTTTGCATTTAGGAATTAGAACAATAAAAGAGCTGTTTGTTTCCCTCAACATGTAACCAGATCGAAGAAAAGACATGAATGCAGTGATGATGGGTGATTCCATTACTTTCCAGCACTACTGATAAACCATGGTTGGAATACCATCAGGGCCAGTCGCTTTAAGTGCCTTAATTTGGAAGAGAGCCAATTTGATCTCTGTTGCATTAAAGGGTCTAGAGAGCCAGGCTGTTTGGTGAGGAAGGAGATGCCTTGAAAGGTCATCAGTGCAAGAACTATTAATACCTTCCCTTGAAAAGAAGTTACTGGGGCGATAGATCTTGTTAAAATGAGCCAAAAAGCAATTAGTATTAGCTGAATGCGAGAAATGATTTATTCCGCCAGCGTCAGAAATTGAAACGATTCGGTTTTTATTTCTCCAGATCAAGGTGAAGGAATGAAAAAATTTAGTATTTCCATCTCTCAATTTGAGCCAATAAATTCTAGCTTTTTGAGCCCAATGAATTTCCTCACGTTCTAAAAGCCAGTCTAATCTCAGCCATTCTTTCTTTTCCAGAACTTGAGCGTCATGATTAGGGAGTAAGGACTGAAAGTGAGCTACTCTTCTTTTTGAATCCTCAATCTAATTGTCCAAAAGCCCCAAACAACCTTTACTCCAAGAATTTCGAGATTTCATCATAAGTTTTTCCCACACAACTATTTTGAATAAGTGTGACCATTCCACACTATGCTGCCATGCCTCATCGATAATATGTAATCCTTGCGGATGCTTTAGCCACATGGCTTCAAACCTCAGAGGACGCAGAAGAAAAGGGTCAATCGGAGTAGCATCAAGAAGTAAAGGGCGTGATCAAAAGATTGTATCCCTAGATTCTTCACAAAAGCTTTTGAGAATCTGACCAACCACTTTGATGTTGCACAGCATCTATCAAGCCTTTCATACGTGCAGGAGTGACCGTCATGATTATTGGTCCACGTATTAGCGGGACCTACCATTTAATATCAATCAGTTTTGGCTTTTGCAAAAAGTCTTGAAAAAACTGGCAGCCAGGAATGGAATGAAAATTTGGACCAGTTTTGTCTGACGCTGAGAGCACTTGATTGAAATTGTCGATGATAAGCATTAGCGAGAGATTGATATTTGCAAGAATACTCAATAAGTAATCCCAAGTGGCGCGCCGCTTGGCAAGATTTGGTTTCTCATGGATGAAATCAGACACCCATGGTTGGCTATTTATAGACCTAAATTCTACGAGGATAAAATTCTTATCTCTAAACAGTACTGAGCCAGTTACATCATCAGACCAGCCAATCCAAAGCCCCCCTTTGGTTCCGAGAATTCCAGAAGGGTTGTTCCAGACACTGAGGTAAGCCCAGCTTATGGAAGCTAGGTGACACAAGACGGTAAGGATTCTTTGTTTCAAGGAGGAAAATGCAGTTTGGTTTACGAATACGCGCCAATTTGAGTGCCGCACGAACTGTTCGGGCTTGGCCAAGCCCTCCATTGTTCTAGCTCAGTATTTTCATTGAAGGTGAAGGGGTTGCTTAAGAACAACACCTGAAACCCGCTCCAGTCTACTCAATCCATTAACATTAGGTATGAAAAAAGGATTATTACACTCTAAAGAGGACCAGGCAAGGCCACTACAGCACAGACTATCCAGAGTAATTCTCAAACCTTCAAATACATCAAAATCCTGTCGAGCTACACATATATCACATTTTCTTTTCTTGAAGGACGTTGTATGTGATGGTAACTTAGAGGAAAAAACTACTAGTGAATTCACAAAACACAAATATCGACGGCCAGGGAGATGAGTGCAAATCTTTCAAGGTAGCCTACAAGCCTGAAAAAGGCAGGGCTTCTTCGATGGCATAGGTGGGGCGTAGTCCCCTTCTACCAAAGGCTTCCATTTTCTTTCACTTTTTCGTCGTCTAAGCAGGTAAATAAGGGAGAGCATAATCACATGAAGAGAACATTTAAAGATGAGAGGGTGAATTTGAAGAGAACCTGAAGGAGATGAGGTGGATCCCTGTTCGTCTAACTTCCTTTTATTTCCTGCAGAATTACCGAGAGTCCAGCATAATCTGCATTATCTCTCTTGAAGCTGCTGGAGAAGTCTTCAGCAAGAACGATTGTTGCTTCGATACTGGCCAATGGATCAGATTCTTTGTCATCGTCAGATATGCTATCAAAATCAGGAGCCACAGATTTCTTTCCAGCTGAAACTATGTTGCTGAGATAAAAGTCCCTGTCTGATGGACAAACATCATCGCTACTCAACCGTACAGATTTTGAAAATTTTTCTTGACTTTAAGATGGAGTCAGGTTGATTGATGGTAAGAATGATATCATTTCTCATTTTGTTCAGTTGGTGTGACAGGATAGAGTCTTGATTATCAGGGCACAAGAAAGAGCCAAAATCATCCGAGAATTGAAATAATTCTAAGTTCCCAGAAATTGCAGACAGAGCGTTAGGCATTGCAAGAGGCTCCAGATCGATGATCTACTATCACCGGCGCGTCAGGCACGTCAGCTCTGACGATAGACATTGATGATGCAGTTTTTTGGCAATGGTGGATCTTGTTCATCGTCCTCCATTTCTTCAATCGGTGGTTTGTCACTATTTTGGTTGTCGTTCAGGCTAACTTCCTCAGGTTTAATTTCGACTTCCCAGTCTTCCTCGTTCAGATTAGCTTCGAGGTCTTCTAGATTTGCTAAAAGGGCTTCTAGATTCGGAACATGCTCTTCAATTGCTGCTACAGCGTTAAGAGCCTCATTTTCCACGATTCCTTGTCCATCATTGATCTCTGCATTCGGCTGAAAAGGGATTAATTCTTCATCCATGATTTCTAGATTTTCTCCTTGAGGTTCAGGTTCAAAAGGAGGGTTTACATGGGCTCCTTCATTCTGCTGTCCAGCAAAGTTTTCGTCGATTTCGGGGACAGGGGAGGTTGGGGCTGCGGTGAAGTTTTCATCGTCGCTTGACGGTACAGACGGATTGGGTGAGAAGGCATCATACATGTGGTTTAGGTGAAGTCCTACAGTAGCTCTATAGATGGATATTCTAGATGTACGGTTCCAGTTGGAGTTTGGAAAAGCACGCATTGTTTGAGCAAACAGGGGATATCCTTCAGCGAAAAAAGTGGGATACAAGTTGGGACCAGGAAGATGGGCCGTTCTTCTAGCGCGTAATTCGACGATACCAATTATGGATGATAGGCAATGGGTATTTTCATGCCCGGTTTTCCACAACGGAAGCATGCGGTAAAGACCCTTTCCTAAGTGCATCTCAGAAGCTGTACACCCATGTCATCAAGCAGGTGTAGGAAAACTGCAGGTATAATTGGATCGTCCACAAGCACCCGCACCTTCAAATGAAAATAATCAGTAAAAGTCATTCAACGCTTAGATCAGTCAATCGCCAACAACATTCTCGCTGCATGACCAGTCTTCTCAGCTAATTCATAATGGTAGCAATCGTTAGGTACATTGTGAACTTGAATCCAAAGGTCGACGGCAGGAAACTTGACGGTTTTATAGATTACGTGAGGAAACTAAGCTCTTAGCAGCAGAAGAGCCCCGAAAAAGTTCCCCAACGCCCAATAATCGTTAACCCGAAGCTGAATTTTTTGCTCAGAAAAGAGGTGCAAGTCTTGGAATCTCCCGGGAAGAACTTTATCCTTGTCGACTCTGGCGAGACAAAATAGATTCTCATTCAAGGGGATCAGCCAGAATCTCAGCTCAAGAGGTTGATCTTCTTTAGTATTTCCTTCAGATTGAGACATTCTTTAAAGGGTTGTCTTAACTGAAGAAGGACAAAAGTAGAGGGTAGTGGGTGGCGTTAGCGGATTGGGGTCAGTAAATAAGGTTGAGAAATACCAGGTAGGTACAAGCAGTGTAAATCCTGGATCTTACTGGTGAAGGTTTTGGGTTTGAGGCATTGATGGTTGCAAATGGTGGGTTTAAAGGAGGCTAGATTGTACATAAGATATTGGACTTCAGAGGAAGGGAAAAGTTAACGGTTGGGTATCAATCTTTGTGGTGAGGGAGAAGGAAATGAGAATACTATTCCGGTAAAGAGTTAGAGAGCGAACGACCATGGTGGCAGTGTTACAGTTTGTTTTGGTTAAATCAAACCATGTTATCTTCACCAACAGACAAGGGCGGAAATCAGGGATTTTTTTTTTCAGGGAGTGCAAAAATTATATCAAATTCATCAAAAAAAAAATTATTAAAATAATATTAAAAACAGAGTGCACTTAAAAAGCATACAAAAAGTAGTATTAAGTTTCACGAGAGCCATTAAAGACTCTTTACAAGTACAACACAAAAAAAAAATACAAATTACACTCCAAGTGTTTACACTATACTCCAACCAACTCGCATGACTGTCAAACCAAGAAAAAACAAAACGACAGGATTGTTTTTCGAATTGTGTAAATGAAAATTTGTGGTAACGAGGTTGGCAAGGACTTTTCGACCAATACGCTTGTCGAACTTTATCTCAAATATTGAGACTATAATCCATAATATTTGGATGCAACCCAAGATCCGCAATAAGCTCATCAGAGTTGAACTCATCAGGAATTTTGCTTGAATGCTTGGAATCAACATCCCGATGCACAAGAGGAGCCTGTCTGTTACTGTTGAAATTGAAGACTGTAGAATACTATTTTGATTCGGCTGCGAGGATTCTGCCAATTTTCCTTTCTTTCTAAAAAAATTTTCCATTCTGAAAAGAAAAACACACACACACACATTGGAATAAAATCTCAGTATTTCAAGTTCTCAACACAAATTCACATAGTTAAACAATTGTATATTTCAAGCTCAAGATCAATCTCCCAAATTTTAAACTAAATCACATTCCAAGATCAACCTCCCGAGCTTAAGCTCCACCTCCCAATCTCAACACAACATCAAATTCTAACAAAACAGTACATTTTTAACCTCCCAATTTTAAAATTAAATTGCCAAACAAACTCAAGCTCAACATCACATCCCAACACAATTATAAACTAACTATGCACCAAATTATGAATTAGAAAAGTAATTGGCCAATTAAGAATTAGCAAAGCAAATTAACCAAATAATTACGGTGTTCCAATTCAACCAAATTACCAATAATTTTTGGAATATAATCAAGGCATACTCTTCCAACAACTAATTAAGAATTGGCAAGCAAATTAACCAAATATATTTTTTAAATCTCTATATTATCACCAAAATTAAACTAAAATTAAATTAACCAAACATATATTCTAAACCTCTATATAATCACTGAAATTAAATTAAAATTAACATATTAAACTAAAAATTAAACTATTACCTTACAGAGTCACAGTAGAAGTCGAAGAGCCTCATCGAATGAACCTTCGTTCGTCTTTGTACCAAAGCTGCTAGTTCGATAAGAAGAAAGAGCCCTATCAAAGTCAGTCGCAGTCGGCGTCAGTTCGGCAATTCCAGATTTGGTCGGAGTTCCAACCGTCAGAGTGAGTCACGGTGGTCGCCTCGTCACTGAGTTCCAGATCTTGTCAACGTCATGGCGTCGCGGTGAGTAGATGGCCCGTGCTCACTGCTCGATGAGGTTGATAGGTCGTCTTCGTTACTCAACAGGTCGTCGTGGTAAGTCGTTGGTCATCGTCAAGCCGTCAACGGTCACAGCCTGAGCTCAGTCCTCACCGACGGTCACGGTTCTCACGGTCACGGAGTGAGAGAGAGAGAGAGAGAGAGAGAGAGAGAGACTGCCGACTGGTGTGGGGTCTCGGGGAACGCGGTCTCGGGAATGGGGTTTGGTGCAATTCCCAAAAAAAATCAAAAGTTTAAGGGTGCTTTAGTGCCCCCCCCCCCCCCCAAGTTACCACCTAGTTCCACCCCTACCAACAGACACCGTGTATTTTTTAGATTAAAGATTCTGTAATTTTAAGCACTGTGCACAATAAAGATGATCTTGTAAACACTATGGATGCACTATGTAGTTTAATTATGAATAGGAATACGTGAAATAAAGATTGACTTAATTAGCACTTAAAAAGTCATAAAGCTTCGGTGGGCACTTTTGTCCAACATTTAACTGTTTAAAGGGAATTGTGTTTATAAATATTTAGATCGGTCAGATTCTAGCGGAGGCAGATCCTTTGCTGTAACTAGAGTTACAGCAGAGGTGTTGTAACCTTAGTTACAGCCGTCGGATCGAAATGGACGCACCGAGTTCTGCCACGTCACCCAACCCCCTAAAAGCACGTGAAACGGTGTGTTTTGGGGTTAACGGACAAAACTTCTTCCTCTTCCGTCAAACAATCTTCACACTCTCTCTCTCTCTCTCTCTCTCTCTCTCTTCCCAGAAATACACTCTAGAAATCCATCTTCACCCATCCTGTACTGATAGAACAACATGGACATTAATTTCTTTTACTCAGTTCCATCTCTAGCTCAACAACCCACTTTTGAATTTTAAATACCAAAAAACATGGAGAAGAAGAAGAAGAAGAAGCAACTGGGTATTTCTTTTATCAAATAAAAAATACCCAGGCGATGGAATAAACACAGTTACAGATACAAGTTCCTTGAATACAAGAATGAAACAATAAATCAACAAACCAATCAATGAACAAACACCTCCTGCTTGACAAAAATTCTATGGCCCTTAGGGGATTAGCCGGTTTTACACTTATCCCAGGTCACTGTGTGGATGCTCGAAGACCGATTTCATATCAGTTTGGGATTGAAGATCAAATTCATGTTAAGGTACAACGAAAATTGCCTTCGAGATCCTGATTTTTTGGGTAACAAGGCAAGGGATCAAACGAGGTAGATCATTTTCGAGAAAATGAATTTCTAGAGAGAGTGTGTTTCTGGAGAGACACATTGAGCAAGAGCGATCTTCCAAGGGTGGAGATGAACGGTTCCAAGAGGAGATGGACTGTAGAGAGAGTGTGTTTCTAGAAAGAGAAAGAGAGAGAAAGGAGAGGAGCTGACGAGGGTTTGACGGAAGCTTCGGTATTAACTCCGCAAGGCACCGTTTGACGTGCTTTTTAGTGGGTTGGGTGACGTGGCAGAATTTGGTGCGTCCATTTCGATCCGACGGCTGTAACTAAGGTTACAGCACCTCTGTTGTAACCCTAGTTACAGCAGAGGATCCACCTCCGATTCTAGCACATCCTCTCGTTGCATTTTGTATCCAAAGTATTTTTAACAGAAACAATTTGCATAAAATACCCGATTTCAGCTTTCCAGCCCATTGCCATCACGTGCACCAATTTCTATTTCAGCGCTCCATCCAAGAGCTTTGGGGGTTTGTGTTTCTATTGCATATTGTCCAAGTAAGTTTTTCCTCTCTTGAATTTTTGAGTGTTACATATAGTACAGTAGGTATGCTAACCTTGGAGTAGTACTAATGCTGGTCGAGTTTATTACTTATTAGACCAAACCTTTTCACACAATAACCATTTAAATTTGGTTATAATTTTTTGGCAAAGATTATGCCATTGAACCCTATCATCCACCGGCATTTTTACAAGTACAATGCTTGCAGATTAATCTGCAATACATAATCAGGATTAGCTATTCTCATCAACAACTAGACTGTGGAAAATATTTTGGGACAAAACTTTGGGACCTGAATGCCAGTTACTCATGACAAAAGTTGTATGTTTAGAACAAGAGGTGAAGCGCAAGCCATCCAACTAAGGAGAGGAGAGGAGAGGAACTCGTCAATCCACTTTCCCAGTGTTCGTGTCATCAGATGGCCAAACGATGGTCTCCATAAGCCTTTCTCGCATCAACTCCAAGTTCTCGTCCGAAATTTCCTTGTAAATCTCAGCATGGTCACATACCTAATCACAACGACAAACAAGAAAGAAATGAATTAGCTGCCCTAAAATCACGCCTTGCATTGTTCTTTTTTCTTGAACCCACATTTATCTTGGACAATCTCATCTCTTCTGTGGTTTTTGTTTTTCCACTAATTTCTTTCATAAACCTACTTCCAGGGACCATGTTGCTGCATTACGCATTTAAATTGGTCTTGTAGCTAAGTCATATTTTCCTTGATTATGCCCTCAGTGTATCCGTTTGACGATTTAATCACAGGCAATAATGTGCCTAAAGGGAATTGTTTTTGACCTAATAGTAGGGTTAGTTGACCGATGCCCCTTGGCAATGCTAGCTCTAATTCTAAAGCTTATATAACTTATGTAAAAGTAATGTGTGGTTAAGAAAACAGGTGTCAAAACTGCATCCTGAAGCACACATTATTGTGACAAAAGTGGTAGCAATTTTGGCAATAATATTAGCCTTTTCTGAACTATACATGTTGTTTTAGTTTGAATTAGTTAAATCTCATTTTCCAAATGTTATTTTTGTCTCGAATCCATCCTTTTGCCCATGCAATGTACAGTTACAGAAACTGGTGGCACAACCACCCTGAAGCACACATTGTTTGACAGAAAGCATACCAATTTTGGCAACAGGATTCACCATTTGTAAACTACAAAGGTACTTTGTATTTGATTTAGTCAAGTCTCATTTTGCAAAAGTTTTATCTCGAATCTACACTTCGACGAATAACTTATCACTTTGAAGTGACAGGCTCTTGCTTAGGAAAAATTACTTTTATTTTTTCAAACGCATAACTACACCTGCGTTCTTACGAGCCAAAAATTATATACCATTGTTGATGTGAAATTCTATTTTGCAACAATTCACTCTTCCTTCACAGGACAAGTTTCTCCTTTTTTTAAGGAAAAAAATTCAAGGTTTTCATTGCTTCAAATTTTCTACATTTGTTCATCACTCTGTCACATTAAAATTACTTTCAACTAGAGTTGTCAAAAAGGCCGCCCGCCTGTTTTTGGCCCGGGCTGGCCCGGCCCTGTAGGTGAACAGTAGCGGCCCCAACACTTTAGGGCTTGGACCAGGCTGAACAATTCCCAGAACTTATCCAGGCTCGGCCCAGCCCTAAAAAGCCTAGGCCAGGTCCTAAAAAACCAGTTGGCCCAAAACTGACCCGTTTTTTAGGCTCTGACCCGATTTTTAGGGTTGGCCCAGGTTTGGCCCCCTTTTGGCCCTTTTTTGGCCCTCAAGTGAGCTGGCCCCACGGTTTTTCAAATTGAATTTCCCCCTCTTCCCCCCCCCCCCCCTCACCTCCCAATGGCCATATTCCCATTATTTCCCTAAATTTCACTTTTACCCCTCCCCCTCCCCTCCCCTCCCCTCCCCTCCCCTCCCCAACAACAATATAACGGCTAGTTTTTGAGTATTTCGGTCAAACTTAATTTTTTCAACTCTTTTAAAGTTTTTTACACTCTTACCCTCCCAACAACTATAAATGGATAGTTTTAAGGGGCATTTTGGTCTTTTATGAACTTTCAAAAATCTATAAATTCATACACTTTCTTTCTAATTTTTCACACCAATCTTCTTACTCTCTCTTATCTAAACATTCTACATTTCTACAAGCTTTGCTACTATTTTCCTCTTCGATTACTACTCTTACTAATTACTACTCTTGTTTAGTGTTTACTAATTAGTACTCTTGTTTACTAATTACTACTCTTGTTAAATTCTAAACTAACTACTCATCTTATGCATTTGTTACTCTTTAATTCCTTTGTCTACTAATTAGTAATTAGTGAATTTTTATTTATTAATTTTTATTACCAAATTCTTTTTAATTACTAACTCTCTCCAATTTCGAATTACTAATTACTCTTATTCATTTGTTACTCTTTATTCTTTTAATTGTTATTTATAATTACTAATTACTGCTTTTATTCATGTGCATTTAGTTACTCTTACTAGTTTTATTTTTCAATCTAGTAAAAAGTTTAGCGTCAAATATGACTAGATTACTAAAGAAACTGAAGCGTAGATCATCATCACAAAAAATACCTCCATTAGCACAAGCACCATTACCAGCACAAGCACCATTACCAACACAAGCACTATGACCACGGTCATCACAAACATCAATCCAAGCACCACCACAACCTTTTGTTCCTGGACGAATGAGTACAGGCTGTATGATAGATACCCAAATCAATTGGGAGTTCAATCAAAACATTTCAGATCTTGAATACATGCCTTCATGAGACCCCCCCCGCGCATTATAGTCAAGGACGCAACTCGGTCGGCGAAGCTACTACTCCGTAGCATAATCTTAACCCGATGAGCTGTCATGGTGGAGAAGGGCCGAGCAATGCCTCCGGTAGTGAGCCAGAAGTCCAAAAGGAAAAAAAAAAAGTCGAGTGTTGGAATCATTTTGATGAAGTTATGATGGACGGTTTCGAAAAGCTCGATGTAATACTGTGCTAAATTATTTTCGTCTGGTAGTGATAATGGACATCTTAACAGGCATTGCTCTCTGTGTGCACCTCGACAAGGCCACGTCTAACCTAGTCAAACGCAGTTATCTTTTGACGATAAGTTATTTGTTTATAATCAGCGAGAACAAAGAGACGGTCTCGCTGAATTTATTATTCACTACGACAAGTCTTTAGTTTTGCTGATAATCCTAAGCACTCTAGATATATGAACACCTACATGCAACCTTTGTACAAAAAGGTTCATAAAAACACCACTAAATTCGATGTACTCCGGCAGTATAATGCTGCTAAAGCACGCTTGATTGATTATTTTGATCATTTTGACGGTAGAGTTAATCTTACTTCTGATATTTAGCAATCTCCATTTACTTTTGTTAGTTACGCTTGTGTGACGGCCTATTGGATTGATATTGATTGGGTTATGAACAAAAGAATCATCGCATTCGAACTATTTCCTTTTCTGCATGATGCAAATAATGTTGCTAGTATTATAATTAATGCATGTACCACATTTAAAATAAAAAAATAAGATTATGAGTGTTAGTTTTGATAATGCTTCTAACAATAAAGCTGTTGTTGCAGCTTTAAAGGAGACCCTTCAACCTGTACTTGATGGTGAATTATTTCATTTTTGCTGTGTTTGTCAAATTATTAATTTAATTGTTCAAGATGGTTTAGCTGTTGCAGGAGATATTCTTATCAAAATGAGGGATATGACAACGTTTGTTAATAGGTCAGGTCCTAGATCATAACAATTTAAAACGTTGTATGTTCACTATAATATGCGTCGCAGGAGACCACTAACAGATGTGGTACTCTACATATCATATATTTTTACATATTCTGGCATACAAAGAAGTCTATACGCGTTTTCTACTAACCTCGTTCCCAGCCGGCTTGCCAACTCACGAGGAATGACAGATGGCTACATACCTATCTGAATTTTTAGAGGTATTATACACGTCTACCAACTTATTATCTGATACGTACTATCCCACCTCTCCTATCGCTATAATAGAAATTCTCAAGATGGCTACAATGTTAACAAAATGGAGATATATAGGACCCTTTCAACAAATAGTAAAAGTGATGGATAAAAAATTTAATAAATATTAGAAGAAATTGCCTGTTATTTTTGCTGTGGCTACTTGTTTAGATCCTAGGTTAAAGTTGCATGGCGTGAATGTGTCGATACAAGAGATTGCAAGATTAATGACCTACACAGAAGAGGATACAACTACACTCACAACAAAAGTGAGCAAGAAATTTGAGAATCTGTTCAACCTCTATCATAGTTCTGCTGACGTGCACGGGCGAGTTTCATCATCGACTGGTGAGAGGTATTATGCGCCATACCTTAAGGGCCTTGAACATCTAGTAGCAAGACAACTATCAGGTGAAGGTACTTCTAATTCGGCAGGTTCATCTACTTTTTCCTCTTTTAATGAGATTGGTGTATATTTCAATTCTAATCATTATGCTGATTTATCAATGCAAGAACAGGTTAATTTTAATTTGTTAATTTTTTTGAAACAAAATCAAAACATGTATAAAACTTTATTCCAAATTACACGGAGATGTACTGCTAGTGCAAGCCTCCACGGTTGCTTCAGAGTAGGCATTTTCAGCAAATGAAAAGGTTTTGGATGACAGGAGGAGTCGTCTTAACCCCGAGTATGTGAATGTTGGAAGGATTATCTTGATGCGAAATACCGCGAGCAAGATAAACCGATTGATGATAGGAAGAGCAGTGACTCGGACCTTGAAATACTTCCGGATGATTAGGTAATTTCTTTTTATTTTCCTTTTCTTAAGTTTTTAGAATAATGTTTTTCACATATATATATATATATATATATATATATATATATATATATATATATATATATAATTTTGCAAGCAAGATAGATATTTTTTCATATATATAAAAAAATAGGTAACTTTGTCTGTTTGTTTACAAGCAGCCGGTCCCAAGCCCAGATAAAAGTAGAAGGGCCTATGAACAATTTTATCTTCAATTTAACTCCATCACTTTGAATATTTAAATGTTAGAAATATTATTTTATACACATATTATTACATATATGTGTGCGTGTCTAGACATTTTTAGTTGCTTTATTTGCTTGTATACACATATATGTGATAATATGTATACACATATTACTATATGACTATATGTGGTAATATGTTTACAACTATACACACATATTACTATAAGTGGTAATGTAAACACTCATTATTACATTATAATTTGCTTACATAATAACAAGAAATTATCGTAATTAAAGTATTTACTTTGAATAACAAGAAATTAAAAAAAAGATTGGGCCCGGGCCTGGCCCAAGCCCAGCCCTAAATATAGGGCCAGGGCCTGGACTGGGCCTAGATATCCCATTAATCTCGCCCGGCCCGGCCCCGGCCCTTTTTCACGTTTGGCCCTCTGGGCCGGCCCATTGACATCTTTACTCTCAACCCTATATATCCAAAAATATTTTTTAGCTTTTGGCTACTGTTTTTGTAATTAATTTTGAAAACTAATGTCTTATCCCAAACTTCGAGTGAAATGTAAACCAAAGCAATCTCACAATGGTATTAGAGCCCAAAATTGCGAAGTTAAGAATGCAACTCTTGCTGCTTGGTCCTATATATTTATGTACTTCTCATTGATTTTTCAGTGTGTTTGCTTGCGCACTTACAGAAGCTGCACTGAACTTTATTCTCGTCAATTTGTCTCTAAATGGATGAATGTTAAGCATGATACATATTTCAAATGGCTTTAGAACAAATAGTAATCAACTTGCGTTTGCACTGAGTGAAAATGCACCGTCCGGGGCCAAGCAGGGCCGATTCATCTTAAGGCATCAATACGTCACATCACCAACAAGTTACAGAGTATCTACTTAGCTAGCCCTTTTGAAGGAGACATTATCCTATGGTACGGCCGTGGATCGAGTTGTTACAGATGGTATCAGAACTGACTCTCAAAAGTTCGGGCTGGGCTATCCAGTTAGGTTACCGATGGTTGGGAGAAATGAAGGCAAGTCCTGGTATATCTCACATCAAAAAGGATGGTTGGGGGAACGAACAGTGAGCTGGGTATATTCCAAATATATCAAGAGGATGGTTAGGGCAACAAAGGGTAAGTCGAGTACATCCTACATTAGCTAGAGAGGAAGATTTTGGATTATGTGTGATCGAGTCTTAACGAGGACGATAAGGCATAAGATCTGATATCCCACATTTGATAAGGCAGTAGTTCTGCCATAATAAGGCCCAAATCTTATTTCGGTTGAAGTAAAAGATGGAAATAAAGTTTATACTTTTGACAACACTCCTTGCTTGTTCCCATTCAGGAGAGTCGCTCGATGACTTATCGGCTGCCTTGCTTGAGGAATAGTTTCACGAAAATGGAGACGAACCAAAAGTGAGAAAAATGCATTCCAGGTTGATTTTAAAGCCGCTGGGCTCAAAAGAAACTTCCCTTAACAGTCACTCTGTTGCTAAGGGGGCATCGAAGGCTAAGGATGATTATATTTTTTATCATATGCCGAACGGCATAATGCTATCTTTTGGTAAAAAGATGCCTACACCAGAGGAGTTGAGGAGTAAAACTTACTGCATATATCATGATAAGTGTACTCATTCAACTAAAAATTGTATCATGTTTTGTGATTCGAAATGGAGAAATAAAGATCGGCCTACTCGAGTTTGCGGAGAAGGCAAACGAGCACAAGATTGACAATGATCGTTTTCAAGTGGCCATGAACAATTTGCATCTCCCTATCAACACCATTGAGGTCTCTGCCTCAAGAAGGAAATTGACTTAAAAGGAACCAATAGGATGAAAAGAGACAGTTTCTTATGAAAAGAGACATCCATCTACTATGATAGGCTGATATCCTTATCAGCTCGAAGAGTAATTCTTGAAGATCCTTACTGGATCAACACTTCCCAATCAAGGAGGAGGAAATATATTGTTGTGCATAATTATCTTTAAAATTACTAAAGATAAGAGAATCGGCCCAAAAGAAAACCATTGATGAAGAAACTAGACAACAAAAGTGTGAAATACTACTCAGGATCCTAGTTAAGGATCCTACACACCTAAAAGACAAAATAAAGAAAAATGACCAAGTGAATGGAGCAAGTTAATTCCTCCCTCATAAATAAGCAGGTTTTGCCTCGCTCATGAGGGAGTGTGCTCAGTCTATTGATGTCTCTGCCAAGTTATCAAGGGAATATGTAAGGGCAAATATTGTTCGACTCGAGAAAAGTGAAAGATGAGCCTCTAAAGAAATATGGAACAAGCATAAGAAAAGTAAGAAAATCTACAACAGAGTCAAATTTCCAACACAATAACTCCAGGAATAATTAGGGAGAAATGATGCCCAAGAAAGTAAATTCAAAAGGAAGCAATTTTCTCTATATGCTAAAATAACCGTGGTGTTGGCCAAGGATGATCAGAGCCACTCTGAGCTAAGAAAATTAAGATTCATCATTAAACTTACTATAGTTGAAGGGAAACATCCTAAAACAATCAAATTTGGTCAAGCCAAAGCTGACAAATATCAGGGAGTAGGGTGATTTTGGTAAGCATTAATGCTCTCCATATCCCAAAAGAGGAGAATCCAGAGGTTCCAACAAAGAGAAAGGGAGTAAGCCCAAACATCATCCCAACAAATTGTCCAGATTGAAGTAATAAGAGGTGGAAAGACTGGAATAAAGCTAGACATACTTGTCCAAGCCCCAGTAGGCCATACAACATAGGAAAATGAAAGATCTCAGGGAAACATTGGGGGTTATAAGCAATCTGAAAAAGACAAGGAGCTAAACTCGCCAAGAATCTTTCTATGATATGGCATTTACTCTAACGGCCCATTTCAAGCCATCTCATACCAACAACAAGGACTGCAAAGAGATGTGAATTGAAACAAAGTAAGCCTAGTGAGAATTGTCTTTGGGAGAAAGCCAAGGTAACTGTACTCAGACCTCAAGACCAACAAGGTAAAAGATCGTCATCAACTTTTCTTGCTAAAGTAATATCTGAAAGATCGCCAAAAAGCAACGCTTAACCTCTCCAACTATTATAAATTAAGGCATTCATTTAGGCAGGTTGTGCAATAGGGTGCTAGTTTACAATGTAGCAAGGTCAATATTTAGCTAGTCAAAATGTTAAAGAAGATTGGTAAGAAATAGACGATCTAATCCCCACAAATCCACCGATACCGATGTCACTGGTGGATTTTTACCATCTCAAGGGATACTCCCGATTGACTTAATAGTGGAATTAAAGCAACCATGACTACCTTAATTCGTCTTTACGGCTTTAACCTCCTATAACATGCTCCTAGGCCGAGATTGGATTCACTCTCCTTAGAGCATCCGTTCCTCTCTTCACCAATTTTTGACTTTTTGGACTGGTAATTAAGTAAAAGTTGTATGGGTTGACAACTGATCTTTCTTAGCCAATGTGAACACAGCTGAATCCTACCTTCACGATGAGGACATAAGTCAATCAGATTTACTGGCAACGACCGAATGGCAGGCCTACAGGAAGTGTGATGAAAAACCGTGTTATTAGGAATGATTGGAAGCTGCTAAAGTAAAAACTTAATGAACCCACAACCTCGGTGGTTGAAGCTAAAAGGCCCATGTCAAGACAGGTCATAGAAAACATCGACAACGATAAGTCGACCTAAGTCAGGTTATAAAGATGTTCGGTCCAGCAGACTGAGTGCTGCTGCAAGAAGATTGCTTAGGCCGATAGTAAGCTACACATTCTAATGACTATCATTCTTATAATATGTTAATTTGTTCGGTCGAGTTGGACAGGCGAAATGTGTTTTAGGTTTTTTCGTAGATAATATCTTTGCTATTTAAGGATAGTTGCTAACAACAAACAACAACATAGAAAAGACAAACTAAAATTCCAATAATCAAACCAGAAATTACATCAATATTTTTTGGTATAATTTTTGGCTCGTTCTTAGTCTGATTGTCTTATAGAAGCCTTATTCTCTTCTAATTTAGCCTTTAAAGAAACATAAGACGCATAAGCAGTATCAATTAAACCTTAGAGAGCCTTTTATATCTTGCACCAATGATTTTATTTCTCTGCATACCTGATCTTTTTCGGCATGTGCTTCAGGTAGGATGTTTTCCAGGAATCTAGTATGGGCCTTTTATCCAGTCAATCTGCCCTCAAGCTCTTCATTTCCTGCTTGAAAGCCGTTATCCCCTGCCACTCTATCACGGTGTGTATGTTCTGATTTCACTCAGGGAGTAGGGACGGATTTGCACTAAGTCGATCTTGACTCTGACCAAACATGGATGCAAACTCTGTCAGTGCATCATTCTAACTGGAAGTCAAATGCTCATAATTCATAATCGCAGCTATGTTTGTAATAATAGCTAACTTATCCTCAAAAGAAATAGAAAAAAAACAGTGGGCAAAGGCAAAAGGCTTTTCACGTTGCCCCCACACTATTGGAAATTCTCCTAAACAGGCTCTAAAACTACATAGAAGTCATCCTCTCTTTCTTCCTCTAATGAAACAGATTAAAGAGGATACGTGTTGAAAATAGTTCCAAATCTAGCTTGGACTTGAAAAGGGACCTATCGAATGTTCTGCTTCTGAAAAAAAAAAGGATCTGCTTCAACAGCCTAAGGAAAGAATATCCAAAATAAAAGAGTTAGACAACGGGAAAAAAAGCTAGTGATAAACACAAAGGCAAAAAAACTTGGCTTGAGCATCAGGAGGAGAGGCGATGGGATTATGACAGATGACCTCATCAGCAGGTGTTATCATAACTGCCTATTTTGTCATCTCTTGGTCTACCCAAGCGGCCTATTTTGTCATCTCTTGATCTACCCAAGCAACACATGGCTTAGAGGTTTGGCCTTTCTAACTTGTACATCTTTCTTCTGGCACAGGAAAAACCACCCCAGGTTCTTTATTCGCCAGGCCATTAATCAAAAAAGTACATGTCGAGGGCTCAATAGTGTCTTCCCGATGTTAGGTATCCTGCACATTCAAAAGATGGCATAGAAAAGCTCCACCCCTCTTGGACAATTTCTGCCTCAGACTTGTGGGCTCTTTCTCCCCCTCCTTATAAGTAGCATTATTGCTTTCTACCTCTGAAGCGAGTTTTCCATCTGTTCATCGTCAGAACTTACATCATGAATAACCATTTTCTTCTCAGTGGCCAAGTCCTTTCCTGCCCTGCCTTCTACCCTGATCGCTTTGATGACACTCCTCCTTGAGGAAAAATGAAGCAAGGAGGGCAAGACATCAAAATTAGAACCAAGAGAAAGGAAAGGGCCCCGAGGATGAAAGATATAGACCGAAACTGTTCTCATTTAACAATGATGCTTAGGGCATTTTGCAAAGCCATAAGGGGTAACCTTGGACGATCTACATACATTACTTGAACAGCCTTAGTTTCGCCCACCACCTTTTGCTTTAGGAATAGTTTAGTAGAACTAGACTGTGGGACCCTCGAGACCCTAGCCTTGCCCTTGATTATCTTTGTTTTTCTTCTCGTGAAAAGGATCTCGTCCAAATCTTCCCCGTGTTTCTCCAAATGGAGGCATCAGCTAGCATTCTCCTTTGAGGCGTGCACCTCCTAGAGCAAACCAACATCCATCCTTGATAAAATGAAACATATAGGGTAGAGCAAACAAAAGATCAAAACAAAAATGAAAGAACCAACAAGATAATAAAAGTCTCCAAAGGCTAGAAATACCCACTATAAACCTTGAGAGCACATACATTTGGCCTAGGCCTTTCAATTCTTTCTCTGTTTACTTTGAGCTCAGCCAACCACTCAACTACCACAAAAACTTTAGCTTTGCCTTGACCTTTCCTCTTTACACCAGCCGACCTAGAATCAGCGCTAATTTATCTCAACACTTCCACCACTAACTTGTCAAGTACATATTCTTGCAGCATGTACTCCACCCCAAACCCTATAGCTAGCAGAGACAATGGAGAGGTCCACGAAAGGGACAAGGGTATACTTCAGCATGGCTTCTTTCCACCAGTCGACGACCTCTCAATTTTATGGGGCATCAAAAATATTCATCCTCTCATTCAGGTTCACATTCATAGTGTTATGCACTGGCCAGGGAACCTAAGGGTCATCCCAAATTACTGGGCGCAGTAATTGGCCAGATATCACTTAAAACTTGGCCTGTTATTTTGACTTCCAACCGACATGTTGATTGAAGGTTTTGAGGAAAAGGTACCTAAGCAGATCGACTGATACTCGTCCTTGTGATTATCATTAGCCTTTTCACAAGCCATCATGAACCACTCTGACCCCTTGGTATAAAGAAATAGGCATGTACTACATGGCTAACCTTTAGCATTGGTCAGAGTAAAAGAAGAAGAATATGTGGCCAAAGGAATTAGAGGCTGGGGGGACTTTAAACAAATCGTGGTCCAATAAAGGATCAGTGGTCCAATCATCTAGTCTATACACCCATGTCAAAAAATTACGCCCACAACCACAGCAACGTGATTCAGAGTAGGCGGCTGGCTGTGCAATTGGAACTTGGACGATAAAGTATCGCCTAGCCCTCTGAATAGCTGGGCCATGATGAGTGGACTAAGTGCACGCTCTTGGCCTTCGTCCAGAGCTTAAGTCAAGGTGATATAAAATTTGTTGATTTTTCTCGCTCTTGCTCATAGCAGGAACCTTAAAACCCATATCAACAAAAAGGAGATCAATTCGCCCTGACCCATTTGCCCCACCTCCTTTTGTATTAGGCCATCATTGGTGCATATTCCATTACTTCACAATATTTCCTCCCTCTGTTGTTGTCTATAGGGAGAGCATAAAACTGTTTGGGCTCAAAAATAATGGGTCAGAAGGTTGCTAAATAGCTTGAGTCCCATGATAGCAATGATGTCACTAAGAGTAATGATCACACCTCTATGAAAGTGGAAGTTGTTATTGGTAGAGCACTAGAAGAAGGAAGTAGATGTTAAGGAGAACTTATCTTGCTTTGAATTGCACTAGGAAAATTCGATAGGCTAATAAAGGCTTACTTTCTTGCACAGGGAGGCCAACCCTCCTACATGTGGCCCACCCATAAGTTCCATGACTCCAATGGTCCCAGTTCGTGATGATCTCAGCAATGGGTAGGGTGGGATAAGTATTAGGGTGGATTGGTGTTAGGGAAGAGAAGGCCTTTGTTGAGTTTAAAGTCTAGGCCTAAGGCATGATGAACGTTTGAACCTCTGACCATCAGCATATGTATACGTGCCTTCATAGAGTCATAAGACTTCAAAGGATGTCACAAAACTATTTTATCAGAGAGACACCCCTTGCCCCATCCTTCACTAATGCCTTGAGGGCATTGGAGATATCAAAGAAACGGACCTATGAAAGGCCAACTGCAAAGTGATTTCAGGCCGACCATCAATAAATTCTTGTGTTTCTAAGAAACATGACGAAGTGAGGTACTGAAGAAGAAGAAGAATTTTCAGTCTTTTAAAATTCTTTCATAGCGCAAATGAAAGAAGAATATTGAGGTAGAGGCGCAGAGAGTGTGCCTGACCTAAGGCTAGGCGCAGTCCCTTCAAAAAGGCGCGCACCTTAAGCGCCCAGGCGCAAGGCGGTGATGGAGGCACAAAAAGAATCCAAAAATGCTATTCTTTGATTTTTACATCGTGGCATCATCTCAACCATTTATTGTCTTTGATTCTTTGTTTCATAACATGATAAATCAATATCTAAACCATAAAAAAAATAAATAATAAACTAAAAGTCCAAGTCTCCAATCAATTATTCATTGTGCTAGCACCCCGTCACCAATTGTTTCTTTCTTTCAAGTAAATTTACTCATTCACCTCACCTTGTAGACAAAGAAGATAAATTTTAAAGAAATTTCTACCAGACTTGGAGTCGATGATTCCTTTTTTTAAAAAAGTGTTGTTACCTTAGCCCTCACAGATGATGAGGAGAAGTTGTCATGTTCACTTAGGATTAACTACTCCTTATTGGATTTGAAACTTTTTCTAGTGTTGGAAGTTTGTTAAATTGCGATATTTTGAATTTGTTTACGTGATTTTATTGGTTTAGTACATTAATATCTATTCTTATTTTGCGCCTCACTTCGAAATGGCACATGCTTGTACCTTATGCCTTGTACTAAGGCTCCAGGAACCCTTTGCGCCTCACTTCGAAAAGGCGCACGCCTGCGCTTTACGCCTTGTGCTGAGACTCTGAGAACTCTTTGCACCTTAAGTGTGCTTGCGCCTTTAATAACTATGGGCAGAGGATAAGGTTAAGAGATTTTAGGATTTGAGCATAATTGAAGAGAGAGAAGAGGAAAAGCCTAGAAGCCGTTTTGTAAGGTCGAGAAGTCAGACGTAAAATGACGGGTATAGGTTATAATGAGCAAGAACTCCGACTGTCATCCAACTTTAAGATCCATTTAAAATTTAAGATGTAAACCTTGGGATGAGAAAGGCGTAAAAAACAGCTTCATGTCTCTATGATCAGTTTAATTGATAGGATGGAAAGTTTGGCGTGGCACTCAGGGCATTACATAACAGTTAAAATAGCATACAACGTCATCATTCTACTTTGGGAAGCACTATTTGCACCAAGTAATAATGCAGTGTCTTAGCTGAGCAAGGTTGATTCATCCTAAGGCATCAAAATTTCAGATCACCAAATGTGTTACGGATCAGCCTAAGGAAGAGTTTTAGTTCAAGGCTGATTCTTCGTAGAGCAAGTTGGTCATTATCAGTGTGAAATCATAAGGCAATGTAATTGACACGTGGCCAATTCTGCCCTAAAGAAGGACACATGACTCACTCACAAAGGGCATAAAATTTAAACAGCACAACATTTCATCACCAGAAGAGACGTAATATATATATATATATAGGGAGCCGATCCACACCCACTAGTGGATATTATCCACCCAACCGCAACAAATTGTTGCGGTTGCTAATCATTTCCCCCCTCCCCCCACCCCCTCATGTCCTTCCCCCGCCCCCCACCCCCCTCATGTCCTTTCCCCCGCCCCCCCTCCCCCCCCAAAAAAAAAACCCAACCGCAACTAAGAGTTGCGGTTGGCCTCTTATCCATGGCCCCTACGCCCCCCTCCCCCCACGTGGTGCCCCCTCCCCCATGGCCCCACCCCTTCCCCCTCCGTGATGCCACGTGGTGTCCTCCGTGATGCCACGTGGTGTCCTCCCCCTAAAGCTTTGGACGCAAAGTCTTCTGCAATTTTTTTTTCTTTCGCAGCCTTTGACTACTGCTCACTCACAGACTTTTTTTTTCTCTGTCTTCTTTCATCTCTCTCCCTCACTTTTCTCTCTTTATAATCCCTTCTCCCCGAACCCTTTCTTCCACTCTCCATCGTCTTTACCGACTGTCTTCTAACTCCATATCTCACCTACATAATCTCCACAACAATACAAACAAAAAATTTTACGCTAGAAGATCGGTAGATTTTTTCGCTAGAAGATCGGTGGATTTTTCTTCAAATATATCAAGTCAAAACAAGTAAGTAATTTGAATTTTCTTATAATTCAATGTTAATTTTAAATTGTTCTTACCAATGGATTGTTTAAATTGTGTTATGCTTAAATTGTTCTTACCATAGTCTAAAATTTGTGTTTTTTAACAGTTTTTCATGAATTTATAAAAAATAGCTAGAGATACATTTTGTCAAAGTGTAAAAAAGAGACCCTAGTTATTCTTAAAATATCTATATCAGAAAAAAAATTTCAGATTTTTCCAAAGACTGGAAAAGGGTTAACTGATACAGGGAACCTTGTAATTTTGCAGTGTAATTTAAAATATCAAACTAGAGCGATTTCGCGCGAAACTTTTATAAGAACCCTAGGATGTTGGGAAGTTCCATTTCCTAGGAATTTGGACCATTCTGAAGTCATTGCCTATTTTTTGGCCGAAAGCTTTTACGCGTTCGATCCGGACACCAGGTTGGGATTTTTTGGCGAAAAGTTCGTAAAATACTTTTTAGATCAAGAATAAATTCAGGAAGCTTAAAATAGCATTTCAAAGCACTTTTGAGATTTTCTGATGCCAGGGGGCATTTTGGTAAATTGCCACCCCGAGAGGGGTATTTTGGTAATTTTACGGTATTAAGGTTTTCAAAGGACTTTTTAGTCCAGAAGTGTAAGTCAAACACCTGAAAGGTTATTTTCGTTAGGGCGATAATGAACCCCTGGGGGCATTTCGGTAATTTGCCGCTCATCGGGGGTATTTTGGTAATTGAACATTGTAAAATTTTACGGTCAATGAAGGAAATAAATTTTAATGCCATGTGTGTTCCTAAGGTGCAACACTATGTTTGTTTAATGTGAATACGAAACGTAATTGTCGCTAAAGGTGAAAACTTAATTAGACAGTTTTTCACGAATTTATAAAAAATAACTAGAGCTAGATTTTGCCAAAGTACAAAAAAGAGAGCCTAGTTATTTTTAAAAGATCTAGGAATTCGGGCCATTCCGAAGTCGTTGGCTAATTTTTTGGCCGAACGGGCTTTTACGCGCTCGATCCGGACACCGGTTCGGGATTTTTTGGAAAAAAGTCCGTAAAATACTTTTTAGATCAAGAATGAATTCGGGAAGCTTAAAATAGCATTTCAAAGTACTTTTGAGATTTTCTGATACAAATGGGCATTTAGGTAAATTGCCAACCCGAGAGGGGTATTTTGGTAATTTTACTGAACGCGAGAGGGGTATTTTGGTAATTTTATGGTGTTAAGTTTTTCAAAGGACTTTTTAGTCCAGAAGTGTACGTAAAACACCTGAAAGATTGTTTTGAAGCTGGTTTGGGGCGTTAGGGTGATAATGAACCCCCGGGTGCATTTCGATAATTTGTCGCTTACCGGGGGTATTTTGGTGATTGAACATTGTAACACAACTGGAGGAAATAATTTTTATTTTTATTTTATTTAATTCTATGACTTGTTGAGAATGATATACATTTTTATTTTTTAGATTTCAGTATAAATATGGATGCAACTGGAGGAAATACTTTTTGTGAAGGTTCTGATCCACCTTGGGTCAAGTTTTTCAAACACTGGACGAAGTTGAAGCATACTATAGAGCATATTCGAAAACGATAGGTTTCGGTATTAGAATTAAGACGACTAGAAAACGGGCGAATACAGATCAAATTTGTGGAAGACTATTTGAGTGTCATAGAGGAGCACCGTATGTACCCCGGTTGTTCGGATCAGTGACGAAGGGCCAACAAGACAAAGAAAACGGGACACATTTCCGGGTACCGGCTGCAAGGCCCATGTGTATGCAGTACACCGGAGAAATGAAAACCATTGGGTTGTGACGGGAGTGGAGTTGAGCCATAATCATCAGTTGATGACCCCTAGTAAGATTGGTCAAATTCATCAACACCGAGAAATAAGCGCGGCACACAGACAACTGATATTTACAATGGCCGAGGCTAAAATTCCACCTTCTAGAATGATGGGGGTTTTCTCAAGCCAGGTTGGGGGGATTGACAAGTTGAGTTTCAACGAAGTAGACCTTCGAAATGAACTTCGTGCTCAGAGGAGAGAGTCTTTCGGTAAGAGTGATTCTCAAGCTACACTTGATATCTTTAGGCACCTTCAGAGTGAGAATTCTGGCTTTTTCTATAGTCTCCAACTGGATGATGAGAACCGCATTAGTACTATATTTTGGGCGGATGCCCGTTCTAGAGCTGCTTACCAAAATTTTGGGGATGTTGTGACGTTTGACACCACATACCGCACAAATAAGTACTCTATGCCTTTTGCTCCGTTCACCGGGGTGAACCACCACTATCAGTCAATCTTGTTTGGCTTTGCCCTGCTTAGGGATGAGACGGAGGAGTCATTTACGTGGTTATTTGAAACGTGGCTTAAAGCAATGTATCATATTCCTCCAAAGACCATCATCACCGACCAAGATCTGGCAATGAAAAATGCAATCGCTAAGGTCCTTCCAGATACTCACCATGGCCTGTGCACATGGCACATAAGCAACAAATATCCCGAACGGCTTCACAATGTATATGCAAACCATCCGACATTCAAGACTGACTTTAATACATGTGTGAAGAAATCGTTGACGGTAGACGTGTTCGAGGAGAGGTGGGCCAAGTTAATGGATGACTACTATTTGCACAATCATGAATGGTTACAATCGTTGTATGAGATCAAGACACAGTGGGTCGGTGCCTACACCAAGAAGTTTTTTGCAGCCGGAATGACTACGACCTCGAGAAGCGAAGGTATGAATGCATTCTTTGATGGGTACGTAGGCCATTCTTCAAGTATACAAGAGTTCGTACTAGAGATGCAGAAAGCTCTTGACAGGCAATTTTTCCTTGAGAGAGAAGCCGACGCGGCTACAGTTTACAAAGAAAGAGCCATAGTAGTTTTTCACCTTTGGAGGCTCATGCGGCTCAAGTCTATACCAAGGAAATGTTTAGACAGTTTCAAGAGGAACTACTAAAGTCGAATCAATATAGCATGACAAAGTTGCACGAGTATTCCACCAGAGATCTCAAGGTTTATGCTTTGACAAATGTGACGAATTTCGCCAATCCGTGCTCTTCGTCGGCTCCGAGGAGCAGAAGACATTTTACCGTAGCAGTTTGTAAGGACACCGGGTTGGTTAATTGCAACTGTCAACTGTTTGAGCATAAAGGTATACTTTGTCGACACGCGTTGAGGGTTTTTAGCGCCAAGAATGCTCATGAAATCCCTCCACAGTATATCTTGGAACGGTGGACGAAGGAAGCCAATAGAGTCCACGGTCACATTCCTTACGTGCCCAATGTTTCAGTTGATTTCGAGCAATCTGAGACGCTGCGATATAATCACCTTTGTAACATCATGCACGGTTTATCATTGGATGCAGCGTCAACATTTGATGGGTACAGGTATCAAGTTGAAGCAGCCGCACGGGATAAGGCTAACCTTGCACAGTTTAGGATGGCATTACCAGAAAGAAGAGACAGACCGCTCAATCGAGCTTCACAGCCAGTCATTGACGGCACTAGCCTGCAAGGTGAGGAGGACGACATTTTTGATCCAATTATTTCTCAAACAAAAGGGCGAAAACGAGCAATACGCATGAAGAATCCGATTGAAGAAGCAACGGGTCAAAAAAAATTACGAAAGTGTGCGTTGTGTAATAAGATGACTGATCATGACAAGAGAAACCATTATAAAGTGTTAGGTATCGAACCTGGCAGTATGGTCGAGGAGGACGATGATGATGATGAGTGTTAGGGTTAATGTTTCAGTTGTATAAATTGAACTTTTATAATGATTAAATTTGTGATTTGGTTTGTGGAATCATAACTTCCGAAAAATAACGTAGTTTTTTTTGTCACTTTTTTTTTGCTCATTGCACCTTTGGCACGCTAGTTAGCCCATTTGTATCAATTTCGGGAAAAAACGAGACACATTATTTTTTGGGTTTTCCTACGAAGGCCCTATTCGGGCACACTTTAGGGGCCCAATTCATAACTTCCAAAAAATTACGTCGTTTTTTTTGTCACTTTTTTTTTGCTCATTGCACCTTGGGCACGCTAGTTAGCCCATTTGTATCAATTTCGGGAAAAAACGAGACACATTATTTTTTGGATTTTCCTACGAAGGCCCTGTTCGGGCACACTTTAGGGCCCAATTCATAACTTCCGAAAAATTACGTGTTTTTTTTGTCACTTTTTTTTTGCTCATTGCACCTTGGGCACGCTAGTTAGCCCATTTGTATCAATTTCGAAAAAAAACGAGACACATTATTTTTTGGGTTTTCCTACGAAGGCCCTGTTCGGGCACACTTTAGGACCCAATTCATAACTTCTGAAAAATTACGTAGTTTTTTTTGTCACTTTTTTTTTGCTCATTGCACCTTGGGCACGCTAGTTAGCCCATTTGTATCAATTTCGAAAAAAATGAGACATTATTTTTTGGATTTTCCTACGAAGGCCCTGTTCGGGCACACTTTAGGGCCCAATTCATAACTTCCGAAAAATTACGTCGTTTTTTTTGTCACTTTTTTTTGCTCATTGCACCTTGGGCACGCTAGTTAGCCCATTTGTCCAAAATGCACCAATAGTAATAGTAAGGCTAATTCAATTTTCAAAGCTTAATATCCAAAATACAACAATAGTAATAATAATCCATACGAACGTCTATTACATATCAGGATAATGGTAAGGAAGGCGTCTAGCTACACCCTTTTTCAGCTCCCAGGCTATCCTATATCTAAACGTCAGGGCATCGTTTCGAGACCACGTATCATATTCGAGCACATCCGAGCGAGCTATGTAGTCCATGTACTTGAGGACGTAAATCCCGCAATCATGACTGTTATATTGCTTTGGTCGGTTTTGTATTGTCACGACCGTCCAAGGATCAATCATTGTTTTGCTCGTGATGGCTTCCCCCTTAAAATGTCGGCACGCTAGTGGAATGATAGTAGTCTGCATCCAACAATAAAAAAGGATATCAAGCCTATATAACAAGAAGAATAGACAATGAGCGAAGGTCAAGAAATATAAACTAACCACCGCATTGATGTACGTGGAGTACACCTGTGCCAGCTGCCGACCAGGTCTGTCTTCCCTTAGGCTATCGTATATGTGGACCACTTTATTCTCTGGAAAGAACTAATAGGAAGAAGTGGCTTGCATGAAGAGCAGGTAGCATGATTAGGTTCGCCTCAGCTGCGTGACATTGATAGTCCGCGTTCAAGTAGGAAAGCACGTTTGCAGATGGTCTCCATTCACCCTTGCTTGTCCCTCGCGTCCTCTTCCATTCTGTGAACTCCTTCATGCTATTCACCACGAAGGGGATAACAAAAGAGGCATACATGTTGAGCTTCAAAGTTTGGCAGGTGTTATAATTTAGCTCTCTAACACGGAGCAGATCTATATACGCGTCAATAAGAAAATTTGAAATATCTGTGTTTGGCGCCAACAGTCTTAGATCAGAGTGAGCTAGGAATCCTGAAACTGGAAAGTCTGCTGTAGCGATTGGCTCATGCCCAAAGTAGTGCCGGTCGATCCAATCCCGTTTGGCCGGACTCAATGGCTTCGTCGGTTGTCCTTTATCCGACCGGATGCTTGGGCGCGATGCCTGGATTCCTACTTGGGTCACCTGACTCTGGCGCCGATAGTCATACGCGTCAGGAGGCAAGCGAGTAGATGGCTCCCACACCTGACTCTGGGGCTGATGGTCGTACGCGTCAGGAGGAAGCGACTAGACGGCTCCCACACCTGACTCTGGGGCTGATGGTCGTACGCGTCAGGAGGGAAGCGAGTAGACGGCTCCCACACCTGACTTTGGGACTGAGAGTCGTACGCGGAGGAGGCAAGCGAGTAGACGGCTCCCACACCTGACTCTGGGGCTGATAGTCGTACGCGTCAGGAGGCAAGCGACTAGACGGCTCCCCTTGGTAACCCCGGTACGCAAGACTAAAGTTTTGAACTTCAGTCTTGTACCTCTCAATGGACCTCTTGAGATTGTCAGGAGCCTGCGCGACAAACCAGTCAAACCCCTCCAGCTGCTTGAACACCTCAGTGCCCTGGTCAACCTAAAAAACATGCATACAAAATATGGCTAATCATTTCAGGCATGGTAGATAAGGTGCGCAAATAAAAATTGAAACAACACTAGCATGACTTACAATGTTTAATGCCCAGAACTGGTCATAGATCTCACGTGGTGCATACGATGTCTTCCTCGCCTGGGAAGGGCGATTCACCCTCGTGCGCGTCACCTTGAGAAACCATTGCAGGTACTCCTCAATGCTGATGCTGTCGGCCTTCAGCGATACAAGGCTATCATATGTTTCTTGCCAGGTATTCCACTGTTGCACCTCGTCGCTCAACAAATTCAAGGCATCAGGCACCTCGAAGTTCGGCCCTCGACCACTCCTGTATGGCCGCATGTCTACAGCGGGTTTTGGTATCCCTTGTAGACAGCCAGCTTGCCTCATAGCTCGATCGGGCATCTGAAACTCACATACTTCGAAGTGAATAAGCGGCACCCGAACCAAACCTGCCAGCACGTACGACACCGGAAGTTGCCAACACCACTCATCCAACCGATGCATCACCTTGCTATATGGCTGCCACGTCACCTGGGATGCATTGAGTATCTCTAGTTCCCCCCGATAGAACTTTAGATGGTGGTGCGGGTCTACCCGTCTCCTCCGGTTGGTCGTAGGCCCCCAGGCCCACACCCTAGGCCACGTCTCATCGGAATATTCCCGCGGTTGTGGACGACCCGTGGGTAGCCTCTCGTAAGACCAAACCTGTGAATGCAAACATTATCTGGAATTAGCACATTGATGCACGAATATATTGACACGTCAACCAAGACAATAAATGCTCAAACCTGTAATAGAGTGAGGCAGGCGGCAATGGACTTTGCACTCTTTCTCGATGCTTTGTGCAGTGCTCGATATAGGTGCGCAAGGACAGCTGAACCCCACGAATACGAGTATACCTCCTCAAGATCCTCCAAGAACACCATATACTTCGGATGCACCGTGTTTTTCGAATGCGTCGGAAGTAATATGGCTCCAATAATATACAGAAGGAATGCTTTCGTATACGTCACGAAATCGTGAGGAGTGTATTCATCCGGTAGCACGCCATACTGCTCTCTTAGCCATTTAAGTTTGATGCCGTTCGTTGTAAGAGCTTCCCTCGGAATTCCCGGGAAATACTGCCTAGCCATCTTCGCTATGGATGCAGACGTTTTGCTCGAAGTAATGGGTTTGCCGTGACATGGGATTCCAAGTATAAATCCGACGTCCTCTAATGTAATAGTCATTTCACCAAACCGGAAGTGAAATGAGTTCGTCTCGCTCCTCCATCGTTCAACTAGAGCGGATATAAGGCAATCGTCGTGTCGAGACCAAATCCCGGGATCGGTGAACATAGATAAATTTTGACGGTGTAATAGTTGTATTTGTTCCTCGTTTAGTACCCACTCATCGTGGTGACTTGTGCTTTGAATTGTTTCCAAAACACCCCTATCGACACCGTCAAATACGTGCCTCGCGACGTGGTCATCGTCATCGTATAGGATTGATGTATCATGAGGTCCGGCGTTGAAATCCATATATCTAAGAACAAAATATAATCGTAAACCAACTTAGTATCCATAATATTTACATTCCAAAACTATAAATGGATCTTTAACCTAGCTTACCAACGCATTACCAAAATGCCCACTGGCATCAGAACAATCTCAAACGTGCATTGAAATGCTATTTTAAGCTTCCCGAATTTATTCTTGATCTAAAAAGTATTCTATGGACTTTTCGCCCAAAAATCCGAACCGGTGTCCTGATTGAGCGCTTAAAAGCCCGTTCGGCCAAAAAAATAGCCAACCACTTCGGAATGACCCAAATTCCTGGGGGATGGAACTTCCCAACATCCTAGGGTTCTCATAAAAGTTTCGCGCTAAATCGCGCTGGCTTGATATTTTAAATTACAGTGTAAAGTTTCAAGGTTCCGCGTATCAGTTAACCCCTTTCCAGTATTTGAAAAACTCTGAAATTTTTCCCTGATATAGATCTTTTAAAAATAATTAGGGTCTCTTTTTTGCACTTTGGCAAAATCTAGCTCTAGCTATTTTTTATAAATTCATGAAAAATCCTAATTTAGACGCCCTAAAAATCGCTAGGGAAAATATTTTTCATCAAATACCGCTGCTGGCTGTGCAGCAGGATT
>JAVXUP010004017.1:0-44931 GCA_033070095.1 Escallonia herrerae | reverse complement strand
CAAGGGTAATGATAATTTACATCCACATGATGAGAGAGAACAATTTGGTAATACAGTGGCATAAACCGTCTAAACTCCACTAAAAGCATGTTAGAAGTGCAATAGCTAAGGAAACGGGCTAGCCATAACCTTACATCTTCACCAAAACAACAGTTATAGGAAAATGAGTAGAGGCCCCATTACTAGAAAATTGGCATAAACAAGGTAGATGGAAGGATTTAAAGAACCCTACAACCAGTTGGCCATGAGTCAAAACTCATTATATATAGAACATTTGGTGATATAGTGGCACCTTCGCTTAACCCCCATCAAGAGCACACCATAAAACTCCAATTTTTAGGAATGGCACACGTTTTCTTTAAACTAAGACTTCTAAAAGCCTTATAACTCCAAACTTGCAGATAAAAAGAAGTCTAATAAATTAGTCCAATGACCCCTAATTTTGGCTATGGCATACCAACTACCGCCTATATATACCATAATCCACCCTCATCATCAAGTGAGCCTTCGTCCCAAGCAAGTCGAGGTGGCTACATGAAACACCATCCTCTCCCCAACAATATATATGTTTAGGCACCAAAACTGAAGCAAGAAAATATATGCTCAGGCACCAACCTAAACCCCACTCCATAAAAAATAATAATAATAATAATAAGTACCAATCTTCTCAAAAGTGCGGATAAATCATCTATTTATCCATGGGAACCGATCCACATCTACACAGAAAGATTTTCATATCTCTGCACCACTTATGGAACCAAACCCGAACAAAATCAATGGCTCTGTCTCACGTTCAAAAATTCAGTTCAAACAAATCATCTATCCTATGGACCCAAACAAATTACATTAACTTCTTTTACTAGCAACAACCCAATGCTAAAGGTAGCAAATAAAATCGCAAGCATGATATAGCAGGCTTCAAAGGATGCAATTGCTCAGGGTTACCATTACATGTACTAAACCTATCCTAGGAAATCGAGAAAAGGTCAAAGGGAGGAAATCGAATTAAAAAAACGGAGAGTTAAATTCCTTTCAGCTGGAGCTTGTATGGAGAACACACTCAATAAACTTCAATTTCACCCTTTTTTGTGTTGGTAACATATTTTCTTGCAGCCTATATGTTATATACATTCAAAGTTGAGATACCAAAACAAGACAACCAAGCAGCAATCTCTACACTAGAGAAAAACAACACAAACCCTAAGTAAAATTATTGTCTACACCGTAACTGATTCTAAATGCCTGAAATGTCAAAACCCATTTCCAAAATTTGGCACTTCAACGAGAAAAACGAGGAGACAATATTACGGTTTCAAAGTTGCAACACACCAACTAAATGCACCAAAAATAACACTAGAAAACGGTTATGCACTAATTGAAGGTGTCTAAGCTATTATATAAGGATCTACAAACAGAGCATTACCTTCGATGAACAAAGTCGGAAATCTGGGTTGCAAAACCCTAGGATTCTTGGTGAAAAGTTGAAAGCCCAGAAAAGAACCAGAAGTGAAAGTCGGTGACCGTGCAAAATTAGGCTGAAATATGATACGATATGATGTGCGCTTATTGGGTTTGTTACTTTGTTCTAATTTCGGGCCTCTGCGGATGTACTTACTTTATTTCGGGTCAGGCCCGTAAGGGCCTGCCCCATTTTGCACGCCTCAACCAAAACATTTGAATTTAAAGCATATAAATAATCCAATCTATCGGGCCAAAATGTAAATGGAAGGAAAAAATTCATTTAAACAAACTCAATTAAAATAGTATCAACGAGATAGCAAGATAAGACCAATAATAGGTTTAGAGCAATTTACTTGATATATGAGAGAAGAGGTGGTGCGAGGGATGGAGAGAGGTGCTGCCGCTGACAACAAAAAAGAACAAGAGGGAGTGCCGGCATTGGAGATGGCGAGAGGTGCTTCCAGCAAGAGTCACGGTCGAACTCGAAGGTGGTGGAGTCACGGTCGAACTCGAAGGTGGAGTGCCGGTTGGAGAGAAAAGGTGGACAACCGCTAAAGTGAAGTTTGACAATCTAGGGTCTTCTCTTTTTTGGTTTTTGGATTAACCCATTTGGACCCTGGTCAAGTGTCCTAACCCACTTTGGCTCTTGTTGACCCATGTGACCCGTGACACCGGGTCTAATGAGGTTAATCCATAATGGCTAAAAATCAACTCGGCGGAGTGAGTCATACTAGTTGAGCTAATTTTGTCAGCCTAGGTGAAGGGCATTACATAAGACGAGATAAATTTGTTGTAACTAAGGTTGTATCAAAAGGCTAGAATTCCTATAACCATATATAACCGTGTAATATTCCGAACTTCTAGAGCTATTTAAAATAGTCATCCGTGACCTGAAAAATAAATGAGCGCTAATTTTGAGCAATACTCGGGTATTAGAAACTTGTGGAAACTTAAAAAAAATTTGGGACAAAAATGTAATTTTTAAAAATTTAAAAACTTGTGGGGGTTAATTTACAATTTTGAGAAAGATGGCATTAGGTGTCAAAATATGAGAAACCAACTTGTGTAGAGTTGCCACCTCCTCCACAACGGTTGGTGACTAATCTGATTAGAATGATAAATTGATAGGTATTGGATTTATTTTAGCTAAAAAAAAAAACAAAAGAGGAAACTTTCCCTTTCGTGAAAGACGGAGCAGAAGAAGAAACAGAGAACAAGAACAGCACATGGGAAGAAAATCAAAGAGGAAGGGGGGCATGCTTGGGCAGAGCTGAAATCAGAGAGGGAAAACTAAAGGATTTCGAAGGGTAATTACTATACCTGATTCATGTGAATATAGAATGTGTTTGTGTATGTATTAAAGCCATGTGCAGTGAGTGTTCTCTCTGTAATTATTGTGTGAGGGAGCCATGGACATGGTTGCCCGAGAAAGGTGTTGGTGGATATGTGTGGTATGATTTGTAAGGTTGTGTGAATTAGTGTGTCGAGGTGATTTCCAGTAGATGTTAACAGTTGTTTGAGCATAAGAAAAAAGAAGAAAAATATGGCTGGGTCATGGTTTTGGTGAAGTTGCAGGTGGTTCGGGTGGTGGGTGTATATGAATTGTGTATGTGTAATTGTGTGTAATAAAGGTAAATATGTGAGTTATTGTGTGATTTGTGAGAGTATAAGAGTGTTTTTTAAGTGTTTGTGTGTATTTTAATGGTGAATCAGTGTGTCGCGAGTGTGTGTGTGTTCTTGAGTTTGTGAGCTACGGGTGAGATTTGTGAGTGTGAATTAAGTGTTAAAATGTGTGTTTAAGGTGTGTTAAAGTGTAATTAATGTGGCATAATGCATTCATAATAACTTGGAATGGATTGGAGGTGAATTAATTGGTGGTTGTGAAGTGGGTGTAGGATGAACATCACGGCTGGATGAAGAAGAGACTGTGTGTACAAAAGGTGAAATAGTGTGAGTTTAGATCTCAATAGTAAGTGTAATTGTCGCTAAAGACAAAAATTAATTAAGCAGTTTTTCAACGAATTTTCATAAATATCTAGAGTCCGAATTTGAAAAAGTCCAAAACAGTAACCCCTAATAATTTTACGGGAACTATGCTCTGGACTTTTTTGGGAATTTTCGGGATCCGCAAAGGGTGCTAAATTGGGGTATCGATTACAGAAATTTATCGAATTAATTAACCTAGTAAACTAAGTTATTTTAATTTGAAATTTTTATGGAAACTCTATTTTACTGATATTATTCATATTCTAAGATTTCGGGCCATTCTGAGGTCGATAGATATTTTTTCGAGAAACTAACATTTTAGCGCTCGGTCTGGACACCGGTTCAGAATTTTTGGACAAAAATTTTTTAAAATACTTTTTAGTCCAGAAATAATATCAGGATACTTAAAAGAACCAGAAGTGAAAGTCGGTGACCGTGCAAAATTAGGCTGAAATATGACATGATATGATGTGCGCTTATTGGGTTTGTTACTTGGTTCTAATTTCGGGCCTCTGCGGATGTACTTACTTTATTTCGGATCAGGCCCGTAAGGGCCTGCCCATTTTGCACGCCTCAACCAAAACATTTGAATTTAAAGCATATAAATAATCCAATCTATCGGACCCAAATGTAAATGTAAGGAAAAATTCATTTAAACAAACTCAATTAAAATATTATCAACGCAATAGCAAGATAAGACCAATAATCGGTTTAGAGCAATTTACTTTATATATGAGAGAAGAGGTGGTGCGAGGGATGGAGAGAAGTGCTGCCGCTGACAACAAAAAAGAACAAGAGGGAGTGCCGGCATTGGAGATGGCGAGAGGTGCTTCCAGCAAGAGTCATGGTCGAACTCGAAGGTGGTGGAGTCACGAGTTGAAGGTGGAGTGCCGGTTGGAGAGAAAAGGTGGACAACCGCTAAAGTGAAGTTTGACAATCTAGGGTCTTCTCTTTTTTGGTTTTTGGATTAACCCATTTGGACCTTGGTCAAGTGTCCTAACCCACTTTGGCTCTTGTTGACCCATGTGACCCGTGACACCGGGTCTAATGAGGTTAATCCATAATGGCTAAAAATCAACTCGGCGGAGTGAGTCATACTAGTTGAGCTAATTTTGTCAGCCTAGGTGAAGGGCATTACATAAGACGAGATAAATTTGTTGTAACTAAGGTTGTATCAAAAGGCTAGAATTCCTATAACCATATATAACCGTGTCATATCCCGAACTTCTGGAGCTATTTAAAATAGTCATTCGTGACCTGAAAAATAAATGGGCACTAATTTTGAGCAATACTCGGGTATTAGAAGCTTGTGGAAACTTTAAAAAAAATTGGGGCAAAAATATAATTTTTGAAAATTTGAAAACTTGTGGGGGTTAATTTGCAATTTTGAGAAAGATGGCATTAGGTGTCAAAATATGAGAAACCAACTTGTGTAGAGTTGCCACCTCCTCCACAACGGTTGGTGACTAATCTGATTAGAATGATAAATTGATAGGTATTGGATTTATTTTAGCTAAAAAAAAACAAAAGAGGAAACTTTCCCTTTCGTGAAAGGAGCAGAAGAAGAAACAGAGAACAAGAACAGAACATGGGAAGAAAATCAAAGAGGAAGGGGGGCATGCTTGGGCAGAGCTGAAATCAGAGAGGGAAAACTAAAGGATTTCGAAGGGTAATTACTATACCTGATTCATGAGAATATAGAGTGTGTTTGTGTATGTATTAAAGCCACGTGCAGTGAGTGTTCTCTCTGTAATTATTGTGTGAGGGAGCCATGGACATGGTTGCCCGAGAAAGGTGTTGGTGGATATGTGTGGTATGATTTGTAAGGTTGTGTGAATTAGTGTGTCGAGGTGATTTCCAGTAGATGTTAACAGTTGTTTGAGCATAAGAAAAAAGAAGAAAAATATGGCTGGGTCATGGTTTTGGTGAAGTTGCAGGTGGTTCGGGTGGTGGGTGTATATGAATTGTGCATGTGTAATTGTGTGTAGTAAAGGTAAATATGTGAGTTATTGTGTGATTTGTGAGAGTATAAGAGTGTTTTTTAAGTGTTTGTGTGTATTTTAATGGTGAATCAGTGTGTCGCGAGTGTGTGTGTGTGTGTGTGTGTGTGTGTGTTCTTGAGTTTGTGAGCTACGGGTGAGATTTGTGTGTGTGAATTAAGTGTTAAAATGTGTGTTTAAGGTGTGTTAAAGTGTAATTAATGTAGCATAATGCATTCATAATAACTTGGAATGGATTGGAGGTGAATTAATTGGTGGTTGTGAAGTGGGTGTGGGATAAACATCACTGCTGGATGAAGAAGAGACTGTGTGTACAAAAGGTGAAATAGTGTGAGTTTAGATCTCAATAGTAAGTGTAATTGTCGCTAAAGACCAAAATTAATTAAGCAGTTTTTCAATAAATTTTCATAAATATCTAGAGTCCGAATTTGAAAAAGTCCAAAACAGTAACCCCTGATAATTTTCTGGGAACTATGCTCTGGAATTGTTTGGGAATTTTCAGGATTCTCGAAGGGTGCTAAATTGGGGTATCGATTAAAGCAATTTATCGAATTAATTAACCTAGTAAACTAAGTTATTTTAATCTGAAATTTTTATGGAAACTCTATTTTACTGATATGATTCATATTTTAAGATTTTGGGCCATTCTAAGGTCGATAGATATTTTTTCGAGAAACTAACCTTTTAGCGCTCGGTTTGGATACCGATTCAGAATTTTCGGACAAAAATTTTTTAAAATACTTTTTAGTCCAGAAATAATATCAGGATACTTAAAATAGTGGTTTAAGATATTTTTGAGATTTTTCCGGTGCCGGAAACCCCTAGGGGTGTTTTGGTAATTTACCACCCCGAAGGGGTATTTTGGTAATTTTACCTATAAGAGGTATTTTGAAGTAAATTTACATACAGTAAGATTATTTTAGTGACTTTGTATATGGAAAAGTCATTTTGAGAATTAAAGTGTAATAGGGGGTATTTTGGTAATTTGCCACCCCGAAGGGGTATTTTGGTAATTTGACCTAAGAAAGGCATTTTTGCATAAATTTACATATGAGAAGTTTATTTCAGTGATTCTATTTATGGGAAGATCATTTTGGTAATTTAAGTCTGAGAGGGGTATTTTGGTAATTTTACACCCTAGGGGCGTTTCCGTAATTTTACATACCTTGTGAGGGGAGATTCTTTTTTGGAGCTTGTGTGAGTTTGTATTAAGTTATACGTTTGTTCTGTAGGCTGTATTCTAATGGTTCGATTATTCCGTTTGGGTTAAAGTTAAAGACTTCCAGTTAGGATAATTTAGCTGCGGATCTAGGTAAGGGATTCTATCTAAGCCTTGGGTAAGGACTTTGTCCGAACCCTTATTCGATTGCTCATACTCGTAAGTACTCCTTGATATATTTATGACTAATGTTGAATTCTGAATATATATGGATATCAATATGATATTGCCAGAAAACCCTAATATTGAACCTAACTCGATTATTTAGAATTCTCGTGATGTTCGCATGTATTGCATGCTGAGCAAAGCTGATCATTGTTTGTATCCATTCTTCTGAATTTTTATATCTAAATCTGATATCTGTTCGCAATCGTTTTTGCTGTTTATCTGTGATTTTTCTTCTGAAAATTCTGATCTCTTCTGAAAATTCCAAATGCTGACTTATGTCAGTATAATTATTGTTATTTAGGATCTGCATTGATTTCGGTGATTGAGCTTATGTTAAAGCTCACTGATATTGTTAATTTTTCTGTGTTGACCTGGGTTATCTGTTCTGTTCTGAGGCGGGCGTTATAAGGCTGGTCTGAATCCTGCATGGAATGCAGGCTAGTACCCAAGTGGACTAATGATTATTCTGGTACATCATGCATGTGTTTACTTATGTGCTTTGCCGGAATGGCATCGCGACAGCCCAGGATTAACGTTGATTTTTTATTTTATCTGCTATGTATACTGCAGTGACTGTTACGGAAATGTCTGAAAAGTATTATCTGAAATGATTTGTGCTTCTGTTGAAATCATTTGAAAAATCTTCATAGTATTTTGGAAAATGATGACTCTAGAAATGATCTATTATTGATTATTTTGGAATCCGTCGTGTTTGTTCTGGTTTATTTTGGTATCTATTTCTGATGAGTTTTTGATCCTTTTAGAAGTCATTGAGTTTTTGACCATCTGAAGTATTCTGGAAATTTTCGTCGGTTGGATTCTTTGGAATCGTTTGTGATTCTTTTGGTAGTCCTTGTGCGACCTTACTGAGCTCTCAAAAGCTCACCCTCCGTTTGGCTCCCTTCTGCCAGTGATGATCAAATGTAGCAAGTTCGAGAATGGGTTAGAGTATGTGTGAGATTCCGATGAGCCCATCGCTATTGTGTAGGGAGACCCTTGTGTGGGTCAGTTTTGTCAACTCGTTCTATAAGAACTTGAGTTTGTAAAAAACCTAGATCTTAATAGTTCAAGTTTGAGCAGTTTTGTAAAACTGAATGTGAAGAGTTTGAGTTCATATCGGATTGACTATTTTGGAAGTATGTGTTAGTGAACAAGATTTGACAGGTTGATGTGATCCGGTAAGTTAACAACCCGGGAGTTCGAGGCAGCGGAGCTCCGAATCTTCGGGGGCATTACAAACCGTCACTAAATAAGGTTAATGGCATTTCCATGAACACTTTCGGGAACGAATCTCGTCTACACTTCTTTAACTTCATCAAATTTTGCCATTAATAAAGAATGTATTTTCCATGTACGATAAAGAAACTATGTGTATCCTTTGATTTCTCTTAAATTAAGGGGGTTACATTCAAGCCTTCGTTGTCTAGCAAAAATCTAACGATTAATCAAGCCTAATATCGCAGATCGGACCTAGAGGCCTTCTCACAAGAGTACACCCCGCTATACCTAAACGACGCCTCCAGTACCTTTTTTCATATGTTAAGCCTAATGCATTAGGCTATCACATACTGACATTACACGCTAGACCCGTCGTGCAGTCTAACACCTATATCTCCGTGCGCACTCGTGCATCAGGCGCCCCCCCAATGAGTCCATAATACTAAGCTCGAGAAATATAAATTTTGTAAATGTGTAATTTTAAAATTTCAGATTCAGTCTATCAATTGAAACTTGTAGATTCAATTTCAAGAACAAGATATTACTATTTTTTCTACCTTAGTTTCAGGCATAGTGCAAACTTACAGCTGAATATTCAAGTCTTAGCTGAAAGGTGTAAGCCTTGAAATTTCCTTTTTTGAATTTGAATCTGCAACTACTCTCAGCTACATGTAAAAAATCTTAAGCCCCACTTCCATATATACTTGTGGTCTGGATGTCCTCTTACACTGTTTGGATGGAATCAACCAGAGAGTCAGAGTCTAATGAGTCTGACCACCTTTAAGTTGGATTTTTGGACCATTTCCATGGATTACGCACATATGCGGGGTAGGCTACTTTTTCTTATAAAATAAGAGCTTCAAATAAAAAAAATTTTAGGAAAAGTGTACATGTCGCCATGCTAGAGTAGCAGTTGATATAGTTGCGGTAGCCTAGAGTACCCAGGTCAAATATTTTACTCCACCACCCGAATCTTAGATTATTGATCAAGCTTCTTTTATAAATCAAAGATCAAGGTTTAGGTCCCCTCTTTAAGGCCGAAACTACTAAGCTTCCAAATTACTTATTTGTTGAATCGAGAAAAGAAGGAAAATTATTAAATATTTATGATTTTGGATCATCAATAATAATGACTTTTCTTTAGAACTCGGAAGGAAAGCCAGAGCCTTTTTTACGGTTTTTAGCCAAGTGCTTGCTTCAGTGACTACCCCTCGAGTCAACAACCATTTAATCGTTGGTTTCCCGGTCAAAATTTACCACGTCACTCGTCGCTTTTTTCCTCCCTCATCGCATTCCGTGGGTCCCCCTCTTCCTTGACCAACCAGTCAACCTCCCCCTCTTCCTTGACCAACCAGTCAAATCCAACCCCCCCCCCCCCCCCCCCAAGAACCCTATGCCACCTTTATCATTTATATGTGAATATAAAATGAAAACTTCCAACAAAATAGTTATAAAAAAAAAAAGGACAAGTCAAAGCAGTACAACACAGGAGTTCTTTCAAGTCCTAAAATAATACCTTACATCCTGAGAACAAATTAATATCGACAATTGCATAACTCGTAAAAGCCATTAAACACAATATTTGCATTACACGTTAAAAGAAAAAAGGTAGGTCTTTAAGAGCGTCAACAAAATAGTTTGTTGATATCAACCAATATTCTCACTCATGGACAAAATTATAGGTTAATCTAATGAAAAAACTTAGTCTAAAAGTAGTAACATTAACTAATAAAAAAATCGTATATTAACATATATGTTGATATGCGGGTGTGTCGTAGTTATGTACCTGTAAAACGCCCTCCCACGTCTCATGGGTGGCGATCGATTTATTGTTTCCTTCATCCCACCCAACGTCGGGGTGTTGTAACAATTGCGTAATAGTTTTGTGAGTTTTTCTTAGATGGAGAAAACAGTGACATATGTACGATTCTTTAAAGAGTAAGTTGTTTCGGGAAATCATTTTACGTGCTATCATTCGCAATGAAAAAGTATTAAAGTGTGGTGGGTGAATTGGTCATTACTCTTCTCCATTAGCAGAAGAGTTATAAAGCAGTATTTCATCTCCATGTTCCACTCTACTTTTCTTGTATAATAATCCATTACCGAAGAAAATGCTAACTGTATCATTTTTGAACGGAAGCTGTTAAAAAGTACAGGGCAAGACTATCATTGTGGAAAAAAAATAGCATGTGGCTATCTCTCTTCTTGCCCCACCCCCCAGGGGCATGACCCAGCCACAACCCCTATCGCCGCCTCCATCGGCAGCCACGACCCACCCCCCACCGCATTCATCAGGCAACCGCACCCGACAAATCTTTTAAACCCAAACCCTCAACCACCGTCAAACCATCCCAAACCCACAAGCACCATGGCCCTCTGATTTGCACTGCAATTCACTCATACCACAAACTACCCTAATCATTGCAATCCATTATTAATTTACATACCATAACTTCGTCACTCCACAGCACATAGTTCCATTCCAACCCAAAGCAATCCAGAACCACCGTTAACAATCATTCCCAACCCACTGGTATCAATCAAACCTAGATGTGTTTTTTCCTTACCTATCACCTCATATAAATCAATCTCTCTCTCTCTCTCTCTCTCTCTCTCTCTGTTAACCTTGTATGCATGTGTAACTCTCTATGTGTCTGTGTGTGTGGTGTGCGTTAGTTTAACTGCGTATGCGCATATGAGTGTGGGTGCGCGCGCGTTTGAGTGTGTTTATTGTATTAATAGCGTGGGGTGTGTAACTGTGTGTGCGCGCACGCGCGCGTGTTTTGTGTTTACGTGAGCGCGCGTGTGTTGTATTTGTGCGTGTAACTCTGGGATGTATGTGTGAATCATGGTGATTGTGCATGTGAAGAAAGAGAAGAGAGGGGGGGGGGGGGGGGGGCTCCAACTTGGAAAGAGAAATTGAGATAGCAGAGAAGAGAGAGATTATCATGGGGAGAGGGAGGTAATTTTGAATTTTTTTTTGTCCCCAGATCATCATTCTATGTCAGCATATTAGGATAACATAGACCAATTAACTAGGAAAAGATGTGCCACGTGGCGGTGGCCGACTGTGGTGGTGGTCGGCGGTGGCTGGTGGCTGTCGGCGCTGGCAGTGGCCGCCGACAGTCACCGACGGTGGTCGCCAGAGGTTGCCACGGCCGTTGGCGGTGGTTGCCGAAGGTAGCTGCCGGCAGTGGTAGGGTGCTGGTGGTCTAAAAAAAAAAACCAAAACTTAAAATAAAAAATAAAAAAAAACTCATTCTTGGAGTTTTTAAAAATAACCTTGGTTTAAAAACTTGTTTTTTAAACTGAAGGGGGAAAAATGGTTATCAAACGTGCTTATTTTTTTTAGTTTCCAAAACTGAAAAATAAAATTAAAAAAACCCTATCAAACAGGGCGTTAATTGTGTGAAGTGTAATTTTTAAACCTAAATAAATGAATCCCACATAGATCAACACATTCTGAAAAGCCACAACAAGTTAAGCAAGTGGAAGTAGACATCCAAGTTTTGCACCTTGGACAAACAAAGCATACTAGACATCCAAGTTTTGCACCTTTGACAAACAAAGCATACTACACAAAGAAATCCAAAATAAAACACTTTAATCGCTTAATTTGTAAGGAGTTCATACAATTCTTTAACATTAAATAAGTCGATGCACCGCAATCACCTAAGGCAGCGGTTGTTAGTGGCCGCAACATGTGTTGATCCCTTCATGTATGATCAGCGACCCTTCTCTGAAGTTGGTCATGTGATTACAAGCCGCCAACAAGAAGTCGGGACCTTCAAATACAATTGTCTCTTCCCTGGCTCTCGCCTACCTTTGTCCATATAATCCATGAAAAGAAAGTGGTCTGGCAAATTTGAACCAAAAACGAAGTTGTGATGAACAAAACAAGCATTGACAACACCATTTTGCCTGATTGGATTGTAAATCAGTATCAGTTTTAAAATTAGAAACCGAGCCTTCAGACGCCAAAGCATCGCTCAATAACATCCCGTAGAGATGTGTTTCTGTAGTTAAACATTTTTCTGGGTCCTCTCCTCATTCCTTTCTCCGTCAAGTTCATGAAGGTCGTATCACAACTACAACAATGCATTTATTAGGCATTGAAAATTTCACAACCACTTACAAATATTATACATACGGTGCCATTTAAGTACAATTCATTATTAGAAAACTCACTATCATTAGTTTCAGTTGCATGCTCATAAAAACCTTTCTTTTTTTTAATTAGCGTGTACATTGTATATCTCACTGTCAAGTGCGATGCTTAGAGGGCGTTTGTGATTGATTTTCAAAAGTAGATTTCAGATTAAATCTGAATCAGTTTTTAAAATCAGATTTAAGCTATTTTAAGTAAAATCAGTTTGCTTTTTGACAAAACTATCTGTGAAGTAGCTTAAAGTTATAAAAAATATTTGGATAGAAAGTGATTAAATCAGTTTTGATATGGCAAAATGACTATGAAGAACATTACATAAATAAAATTTCTAATATCCATTTAGTGAAGTAATATTAACATAACTTTCATTTGAAAATAACTACAATATACAAAAAAATTATTGAAAAAGCTATTTTCAATCACCTACAAAAGTTGTTACTTCTTATTCTGAACTAAAAATATCAACAATCTCTCTGTTAGCGTAAAAGAGTAGATGATTTTAAAAGCTAACTAAAAGTCACACATAATAATTAGTTAAAATGGTATAAAATGTATTTTTCTAAAAAATAAGGGATATGATGATAAATTAAAAGGTCAAACATGATCATGAAAAAAATGATTATTTCATAATCCTCACTTTTCAGGATTATGGATGTAATCAGTTTTCAACTTTTTTGGCCAGATTAAATCTCATAATCTCTTTTGTCAAACACTCACACACTTGATTTATTTTAGATTAAATCAGGTTTGACTATCCCAAAATTAATCTCAAACACTCTCTTAGTACACTAGCAAATGGAATTCTGTTTCTAAACATGTTAGACGGAGGATATCTGTGCTCAAAACAATACCACAAAAAATAATATAAATTATTGTCGTGGAAGTACTTTAAATCATTTGAAAAGTTCATTGAGATACTTAATTGTGTGAAGTGTAATTTCTAAACCTAAATAAATGAATCCCAGATAGATCAACACATTCTGAAAAGCCACAACAAGTTAAGCAGTGGAAGTAGACATCCAAGTTTTGCACCATTGACAAACAAAGCATACTACACAAAGAAATCCAAAATAAAACACTTTAATCGTTTAATTTGTAAGGAGTTCACACAATTCGTTAACGTTAAATAAGTAGTTGCACTGCAATCACCTAAGGCGTCGGTTGTTAGTGGCCGCAACATGTGTTGATCCCTCCATGTATGATCAGCGACCCCTTCTCTGAAGTTGGCCATGTAATTACAAGCCGCCAACAACAAGTTGAACCTTCAAATACAATTGTCTCTTCCCTGGCTACTCGCCTACCTTTGTCCATATAATCCATGAAAAGAAAGTGGTCTAGCGAACTTGAACCAAAAATGAAGTTGTGATGAACAAAACAAGCATTGACAACACCATTTTGCCTGATTGGATTGTAATTCAGCATCAATTTTAAAATTAGAAACCAAGCCTTCAGACGCCAAAGCATCGGTCAATAACATCTCGTAGAGATGCGTTTCTATAGTTAAACATTTTTCTGGGTCCTCTCGCTGCATTCCTTTCTCCGTCAAGTTCATGAAGGTCATATCTCTTGCCATAAATGGGGCTAAATAGCCACCCGCCTTATCATAACCACTACAGACAATGTAATACTTATATGTGAATTATTGCACATGTATTGATTTAGTAAGAAATAGGACTAATGTCATATTTGTATTCAAAAGTATCAACGCAGTACAGCTTAAGTGTCTAACATTTGAAAAATACCAAATAAGTACATAACGTAGTATTAACGCAGTACAGCAAGTTTTTTTTTTGGTGAATCAGGCATATTATTAAAAACAAACAAACAAACAAACGGAAGCTAAACAACATTGTTCCTCCCTTCTTCCAAATTGGACAAAAGATTGGATGATGGGGGACAACGCCAAAATGATTACAGTAGAAAGCATTGGCAGCTAAATTGTGAGCTGCTCTGTTCAGATTTCTGGGAATAAAAGAACAATCCCAGCAAGAAAAATTCTTCGGAATCCTCTTTGCATCTTCAATGATGGTCTTGACGCACCAATGGGGGGGTATCACTTCCAAGCTAAGATCCGGGGGTTTAAGTATAAAGTTTAGCCACTGGATATTTCTTTCTAAACTGTGAGGAGGTCGAAAACCTGTGTTATATCCTCATATGTACATTTTGAAACTCTGATCACATTTCAGGCAGGAGCACAACCATTTTTTCACGCAACTTCTGATAAATCAATTAATCAACTCAAAGTCAATGCCAATTCTCATATATCTCGACCACCGAAGGAAAATACATTGAGGAGCAACTGAAATCAAGAAAAACACATTTGCAGCAACTGAAATCAGTTACTGCAACCAATATGTGTGCATTAGCAAAATTCTCCCTTGACGCATGGAGATTCCTCGCACATTACCTTTCTGGGGGAATGGGGGAAGCCCCGGGGGGGGGGGGGGGGGGGGGGGATGGGTTGATCGAACAAAGGATGTCGTTTGGTTAGTGTGAACTTAAAATTATTCCGAAGAAAAACAATCCAGCGATGCAAAATCCTCAAGCGCGCTGCTTGTTTCTAATAAAACTCAACAGCGTCAAATGCAGTGATCTCAACTTACTCACTTCCCATTACAAACCAGAAACATCATATGGGGCACCAGGAAAGGGGATGGCACTTGTCAGCGTAAAACTCTCCCTGATACAGTCGTAGAAATCTAACCTCAAGAAACAGAAAAGTCATCCCTAATCGAACTCAAAATAACTGCCAAGCCATTAACACCAGAAACTAGAATGAAGGGAAAAATAATTTTCAGGTTCCCTTTTAGTATTACTTTAAAAAACACAGAGTGGTGCGTGATATTGCCGCTGATGGAGAACAGTGACGCTGTTGGTCCGCATTAAAGCTGAATTTACTTGTTCAAAAACACACCCATCTTCCTCTGTCACGCACATTTTTTTCTCTTTTGCACACTTTATTCTTAGGAGTCACCAGTACCCATTTTGGGTTCAACTCCACAGACCATAACCCATGTTCATGTGTGTGTGTATGTATGGTGGAGGGAGGGAGAGAAAGAGAGCACTGTCACATCCAATAGAACCCAAGAACCCTAATCTGAAAATTTGAACACATTTACATCCCCTATCACCAATACCCCAAAATAGAGCTAAAAAATCGTTCAATCGCACCCAAATCTAAGAAGCCCAACCCTAATTTCACAAACCAACCCGTAATCATCAAACCAAACAATGAGACACACACTTGTGCCCCTCAAATTCTCAAACCCAACGAAATTACCCAACAACAACGATCAAAAATAAAACAGAAACAGAGACGAGAGCAGCATATGTGGGTGTGGAAATTAAAAGAGAAATGTGGTGGTACCTTGAACAGCTTTCAGGCGACGCGATGTCGTTCTCTCCCATCACGGACTCTTGGGTGCTTGATTGGGAGACGGCAGCAACCGGCATCTCGATCGTCTCTGGTCTAGGTCTTCGCAGGTTGGCAGCTTGTGTCTAGGTATGGGCAGCGTAAGGGATGTGATGAGAGAGACTTGGTCCATACATTGGGAATGAAAATGAAGGGGATAAACCGAAGAGAAAGAGAGAGAGGGGGAGGAGAGCTTTGCCTTAAATTGATGTGACCACGCACATAGGGTGGAAGAAAAGGGTGAACAGTGAATTTGGGTGTAAGCTTTCCCTGATGCTGGAATGAGGTCTGTAAAGAAAAGCTGAAAACATCTGACTTGTTTTCAGTTTCGGTATTGTTTCGGTATGTTTATCCAAAACGAATACAGAAAAATGGTAAAAGTATACGACAAAAAGCATATTTCTTTTGCCATCATGGAAAACGAAAAATGCAAAAGTACATGGCCTAAAACTCCTTTGTCTTTGAGAATTTACCTCAGTTTGTGGTGTGCAGTCATCACAGATCATGCGGATTCAATGTCATTATCACCGTCCAACTAGAACAATATCTAGTAGTACCGTCAAGCTCGTATAATATCGAGTTTCACGCTTCCATCCCGCTTTAGAATTCCATGTGACTGCCATTTTTAACCGAAAAGTAGGTACTGAAGTTCACATTACCCACCTACTTGTAGTGGCAAATTCACATCGATGGGAAATCAAATGGCAAAATAATTACTGTGGACCTCTCCCCTTTCTGGGAGGGGCGTGGCAGATTGAATGGCAATCTTGGTTAAATAGCAGCCATATCAATAATTTTCAATGCCATTTAATCTAGTGAATCTTTCCTTATGTACACATATGCCTAATAACATATCAGAGACTGAGAGAGCATAACATAATCTATGTAAAATAGCGGCCATTTCTCTCAAGCCAATGGCAAGCTTATTGTTTTGCTTCTAACCTGGTAAAGCGGCGGTTGCTCCTTGCACTTGTTTTATGTGCAACGCTGGGGGGGCCATTCCTGAATCTCTCATGCCCATAGGGAAGAGGATCTGATAACATAGAATACAGTCCTTGAAGCATTCATCGTAGCCTATGTCAATGCGAAAGCACTGATAAATGCATTTACCTAAGCAGTATTCCACTTGCTGCTGCATGGCATCCAAACATTGCCAACACCCAGGCTAATAGCACAACAGCCACCTTGACAGAATTTATAATACCTGAATCTTTCTCCAGCCCTGAAAAATCAAAATGAACTCTCTTATTTAATGTGGAATCATGTTGGAACTGGTTGACTTAAGAAAACACTTAAGACCAATTGTTCATATACAATAATTCATACTGAACGCAAATAATTCCGTAGTATATACCAAACCAATGACGTACTGAAAATTCCATCATAATAACCTACTAGAGATTAACAAAATTTATGCTACTGATCAAATCCTACCAAATCCAAATTCTATTCAGAATCACGTCCTGACAGATAGATTAACTTAATTTATGTAAGTACAAAATCTAGCGGAATCTATAAGGTACTGAGTATTACTAAGATCTAGGGCCTACAGCTCCCTGATGTAGATTCCTCCAAGCAGATGACCCATATCCCCACCATTAACCCTTTTATCACCTATATAATCATAAACTTCTTCTTATAAATCAATCTTCATATGTCATTCAGCCTTCAAACATGGTGCACTCATCTATTCATACTCATTTTCCACATGTAATTTCCGTCAGCTTATGTATTTCCTAAAGTATAAACCGTGCACCAAAAACATGCGCTGCGCTCTTTCTACAAACAATGTAGATAAGATACAACCCAAGTTGCCTACTACCACTTACTGATCACCGGGTGGCTAAAAGCGCAAGATAATGTGTTAAACTTGATGCAAACGATTAAGTGAGCTTCATGTAGAGATAGAAGCAACTCTTGCATGCTAAGTACGCCTTAAATCTCAGAACTGCAAAAGCTTGAACCATATAGTATGAAACAGAGAGAAGTATATGGGCGGTGGCAGGGTGGTTGAATTGCACCTTAAGACTTAAATTCACGTGAGACCCCACAAAAGGTGTTCATTTTATGAGAAACTGCAACAGACTACGACCACTTAGAGAAGCACACGCATCAGAGAATGACTAGATTACTTGATATTAATTAATCCTGAATTTGCACGTTTCTAAACCATGGAATAATCAAAGAATACCCGTACCATGAAAAGAACAAAGAATTATCTCTAGATGGAAAGGAACCTCAAAAGTTTTGCACATTTACTTGCCTATGCCACAAGCCATCCCCAACTAAGGTGTTATACATGCACTATGCCACAAGCCATCCCCAACTAAGGTGTTATACATGCAAAGGAACATAGTAGCATATTTGTACTTATCAGCATAATATGTAGAAACTTGTAAAGGCGACTCAAACGTGAAAATATTTCAGGGCAGATAAATCTTATTAAATTTCACCAGTTCTTTTCCTTTTCATTTTTCCAGTCAAAACAATTCCACTTTTCTTTTGCATGACCACTTATTATCATTATCCAGTTATAGCATTCATGCTAAGAAAGCAATGCTCGAGGCCAAATTTGAGGAATGCTTAACAGGTTGGCTCTCTTTCAACATTAGCATGTTCCTTTTAGGTTTTTAAAGAAGAGACATATGCTTTCCTCAATAAACTCAAGAAAACACTCAATAAAGCATTCAATAAAATCCAAAGAAACATGATAGGTCTAATAAAAAAGTTCGCCTTACAAATTAACAGAAATGACTCTCTTGAGAACCACCTCGGTGGCATAGTTTGAACCCTAATTAAATTGTGAAACAAATGGTGGCATGACATCAACATTTCACGCTAGAGTTACACGATTCTCCGCAAATAGGTCTGCCGCCTGAGAAAGCCCTTAATGTAGAATGTGAATCACCTGCATATAACGCTCAGAAATGAAGTCAATGCCAAGGATCAAGTCCTAAAGAAGTAAAATTCATATCATAAGTCAACCAAATAATGTACAGGCTCTTATGATAGAAGCTCATTTAACAGAAAAGCAACTGGTCGATCAGGAGCAGCAACGTGAACTTCTATACTTTTAGCTCAAATTCATGGGAATAGAACTTAACCCTTAACTTTTATTTGTAGTTGTCCAGGACACACCTGAGCTAAATTACCTTGCTACTTTACTCCACATTCATTCTCCTAAAGCCTGATAACCACCTCTGCTCTACTTATCCTTGGATAGGGCCATAAGGCAAGCTACATGGAAACTTCAACCACGCATTGCTAATGGAAATAGCAAGTTGCTGTGTTAATCTGAAGTTTCAACAAGGTAGATACCTCTAATTGCATGTCCAACCAAATAGTTGCCGAAAGAAAGCTACATAATCAAACATAGCTCACGTACGTAAACAGAAATGAATGAATATTGATATGCGATACAACCGAAAATACTAACAGACCATGGTAAGAAGAGAAGCATAAGCAGGTAAGAAGAGAAGCATGACTGCATGAGCAGGTAATAAGGATGTTGGTTATGGCCTGGGAACCTTTCCTCAGCCTATTAGTCAAAGATCAACCAGAAAGAGATTTGAAGAACAAAACTAAGAGCATAAAAGGGTTATCAACTTGCTACCTGATTGTAAAGCCATATTCCGTAAAAAGCACATCAGAGTTTTGTTCTGCTTGTTCCGTCGTCATGGTAAGTCGTGTTTACATTGAGTACTCTCTATAATTAAGAACAGGACTTTACTTAATTGGAGAGGCGGTGGAGTGGCGGTGTATCAGTGTGCAGATGAGGGGAATTGGGGGAGTAATTAGGTAATACAGAAAAGGCTTATGTTGTCCACACAACTGTCTGGCAAAAACAGATAAAAATGAGCAGATACAGTTAAAGCCCCTTGTGTGCTTTCACAAGGGCTATCAACTGATTTCACTCCATTTTTTGCACAAAGGGCATGTTGGGTCAATACAGACTCTCCTTCGTAAATTCAACCAATCTGGAAGGATGTCCTTAAGTATTTCACAGAGAAAATGCTCACTTCTAATGGAGGATTGTCGTCTTCAAAGCTGATGCCAGAGCTTCCTTAACAACCCCAGTAACTGGGACTAGAAACACACAGCCAACACTCTTCCTTCCATGGAGAAAAAGGATGAAAAATTATACACAGATTAGTCACCGTAAAGGAAGGTCTTAAGGCGAATCTCAAGGGGGGTTATCCAGTCAGCTTAACGTGATCTCAAAGTTGTTCAATATATTCTGAAATATCAGAAGGGGCCAATCAAGTTGAAGCTATGTTTGTGATATCACAAGCGTGGAGCACCACTACAAAGATCTGATGCAAGTCTACAAGCAGGAACTTAAGAAAAGGTTGTGTCTAACCGATTAGCTCTCAAATCGACCAATCTGAAAACTCAAGTGTAATCAATTACAAATAAGCTCCGTGCTAATACTTGCTTCAGCAAATTCCAAAGTTCCATAATTATTCAAGTTGTAACACATGCCCATAAAACTAACAAACTGCCGAGTAGTTCTCTACGTGATACAAATCCCGTCCTAAACTACCGGTAAGTGGAACATTAAAAAGGTCTCCCAATCAAGCAACTGAGACAAGATGTCTCAAGTGTCATCTGAGGTTTCTCCCCCCCCCCCCCCCAGGACCTATTCATAGCCAAAAAGGAAAATGTGCCCTTAAACCCTTATCTTAATTTTTTCTTTACATCACTTAACAGTAGTATTGTTAGTTATCATCCAGCCCACACAATTGTTCTGAATAAAATAGTGGACTGGAATTTTAGGGTTCTGTGTTCAGAGGAAGTTAAAAGGCTCGAGCAAATAAATGATAAACGCGACAAATAGTAGACGTTAACACACAATAATGTCTGGTGGTGTTAAAACAAAAGGATGTTAGCCTTGAGAAACAGCATACTGTTGGATGTCAGGAGAGCAGACACAAATGTCACTCTCAACAATTGGAATGCGGTGGCACTTATCAGAAGACAATGGGCAGAATAGGACTATCTAGATGAACATGATAGCCATATCCTAGAAAACGTGCCAAGACATATCTGCATAACATGATTATTTGGATAGTGATGAGAACCATATCAAAGAAAACATCAGACGTGTTTATTGAAATAACGCTACTAACCTTGGAATTTTCATAAAGGTTGTCTCGCGCATGTGGCAACCCAGTATATAATAAGCTCTCCAATATTCAAAATAATTGTCATCAAGAACTTTACAATTTTTTCAGCCAAGGCAGAAAAGGGAGGAGTTGTCAAGAAGGGCCATAACTAGGGAATAAAGATGGCAGTTGCCCTTCTTGAAGAAATTGGACAACCATTTGGACTGCCTCTTGCAGAGGTAATCGAGGTAGGTTAAGTAAGGACCACCTGGTACATGTGGATGCTGCAAGCAAGGAAGGAACACAACCAACCTCCGGATGATTAACGACCTCGTTAGTTATGACACCGAGATAAGCGGTTATATCGAGAAGAAACAGATCAAGAAACTCAAGGGAGTGAAAGCTAAGGAGCCCATGTTATGCCCTCCAGCTGGTGAGATAGCCACTAGTGAACCACTGGCTGGAAAGATTCACTCCAAGAGCATTGCTGGCATTACCAGAAGTTTCCCAGTCGAGTTTTTGCTGATGCCTTAGTAACACCCGCAGCAGTTGTGGTTATATTTCATGATACAGGCCCTGGGAAGTTCTATATAGTCTATGCCAACATGGTCTACAATTTAGGGCTTCCTTGATGGAAGTAAAGTGTTAAAAATAAAACCTCAGTGATGTAAAAACTTGGGAATCATTCTTATCCAACATATGTGTACCTATGCCAATGTTACATGGACTCTGTACAAGTGTCTGGTGGATACATGTCCAAGTGTCGTACACATTTAATTTTTAAAACACCAGACAATGGACACCAGAAAACTATCATATCCATTATTACTTTCTAAGCTAAAATGGTGCTTTGTGTGACGCATATAGTTTTACTTGAGAACTTGTCTCGTCTCAAAGCGAAAAGGATTAAAAGAAACAATAGAAGATAGTGTTCATAATAGCATATCCTATGAAATGTGTCGGACACATATCCCCCATACCCATGTCTAAGCGTCGAGTGTCCGACACAGGTACTTCTCACATTCTAAAGAGCCAATATAACATAGGCCTGTGCGAGCAATTCATTAAGTAGCAATGGCAAGAATCAGAATGAATCTAGCTTGGTCTAGTCAAGAACATGATCAAGCTCTTATGTAGACGTAGCCACTGAGTAATTTTCAAAAAGAAAAAAGTGTACCAAAAAGATAATCAGTGTCGCAACCCTCCTTATGGCTAATGAGCAGCACACTTATTTGATACGGTACTATTTGTGAAAGAGATTTCAACTATAGAAATTGTGCCTAAATTAAATAATTCAAAATTTTCAGCTTGTGTGGATAAATCCTATCAGAACAGCAGAAATCATATTTCTACAAAACATCTCAGTTATAGATTTGCATAAGTTTTGGAAAGTGGCATGCAATGTGCAAATATACGCCTGGAAGAAAACGAGCAAACAGATCCACGATGTTTCTTAAGAATTCATAACAACCAAAATGCAACTAAAGTACTAATCGTAAATTTTGAAGCGAGATCAGATAAAGTTGGAGTTACCGAAGTTCCGGAAAAATATTTTTGGCAGCGTTGTGGAATAACAGTGACATTAAGGTCGTAAGGGGTTTTTTTGACGGTGCAGAATAATGGAGAAAGAGAAACATAAAGAGTCAGAGATGTTACTTAGGCATGAATGTAAGCTTTTAGTAACTAGTAAATCCTTGAGAGCTACAGAAATTCAAAGACGTCTCAACTTTGTAAGATCTGGTGTAGAAAGTCTCTAGCCATGAACAGCTTTAATATGAAAACTGTGAGTCCAAAGCACTTTCAGTTGACAAGCAATTCCATTTATCATATATTCTTTGGTAAAGGTAATCACGCCGCATCAAATGAGAGAAAAATGTATAGTTAAACGTCAATCAACAATGGTTTTCAAAATTTGAAGCAAATTACTAAATAAACTTGCAGATAAAATACAGGCAAGCACAATTCAGAAACAGAGTCCGGCGAGTAAAAAAGATGCAATAGTTCTTCAAGTCAAGTGAATACAGAAGATATAGCTTAAGAAATAATCCATATATTGACCTTCCAATGAGACGAATATCCAGTAAATACAAGAAACGTAGTCCGACTTTCTTTTTTTTTCTGTCAATATTTAAATCAAAATCCGCTGGGCGAAAAACATCTCAAAAATTTTGCAGTTTTCAAAGCAGTATGTATCATGCCTACATACCCCAAGAATCAAAGACATGCAAGTCCAAAAGGGTGTTATAGTACCCCTTCTCTATTTCTTCTTCGTTCACCTTATGAAGGAGAAGGGTTTCAATAACAAAATCTTCCCAGTCCATATCAACTTGCATCTTCCTCCGCTTCTTCCCAACATTTACACATTTGGAAAGGGAAAGATTACCCCCATCACTTAGAACAACATTCCATGGGTTCATAATTGTTTCAATGCGTAGCTTAGCAGCCTCTATTTTTGCTCTCCTCTTCTGGCATGCCAAGAGTCCATTAACAAAAGATGGAGGCATCGCATCCAAACCAACATCCTTATCCAGTATCTGTTTCAGGAAAAGTTTTTTGCTCATATCGGAATTGCCTTTCCACCATTCAAAAGATGTATGAAATTTATCACCTCCCTCTCTGACCCTCCTACTATTCACTCCACTCTCCACTATGGACTGATTCTCAGAAATTTCGTCCACATATTTTGAATAAATGGCACTCAAACATTCGTGTGAAATCTTGAGCTTCTCGAGATCCTCCACACTCCAGCCGGGGGATTGCTCTGCTTCAAGATAATGAGAATGGCCATCAGTATAGTCATCTCTCCTCAGACAGTCATCAACAAGAACATCCATATCAACCCCACCATCTCCAAACTATCCCTCTCCTTGCCACCCTTACACATTGACTTCATCTCCATATACTGAATCACAAATGGCGCATTCTTCATCACATTTTTAACCGTAATATCCTTCCCCCACGGCAATGCCTGCGCAACCTCCGCAAGCCTCTCCAAAAGCTCCTTATACCTCAACCTACATGTAGAAACAGCCACGTGCAACTCGTTTGCCAGATCCCCAATCTGCATATCAATCCCATTCAGCTTCGCAACAAACACAATAACGGCTGCCACCACCGGCAGTGGCCTCCTCCCTGTCGTCACAAACCACTTCACCAAACACTGCACCAAGAAAACCCCTTGCCTCAACATTGTCTTAACCTTATCCCTCGATACGTCGATAAAGCTGGGGCACGTCCTGATTGCCCGTTTATAAGCGTCCACGACATCAAACTCCGGTAACTTCAATCCTAAAAACTCAACAACCCGGCCAACCATTCGCCCTAGTTCGTGCACATCGCACCCCACAACGGCCGCCACTTGTGTGATCGGCACCGTGTCATTATTTTTCCTCATTACAACGTAAGCACATGCACCAATAAATATAGGTAACCAATCACCCTGGCCATATTCCCCCTCCGTAATTCTCTCAACCATAGCCTTGACCTCACTTGACATAGCAGGCGAAAACTCTAGCCTAAACAACAAATCCTCCATTAGTTTCTGTGCTTTATATATCTTAGTTTCTTTATAGCTATAGTTAGTGCCCGACCCGGCTGTCCCGACCCGAATGTAGGTCCCGGTCGGGCCATTGATGCCGCCTAATTGCGCCTGGTAATTTTCAAAATCCTGAACGACGCCGCAAGATGAACAGACCAAGCTACCGGTGTCATAGTCCGATTCAAGGGTTCTACTGCCGCAATTCTTACAAGGGCGAGAACCCTCCATTTATTTTGCGAAAATATTGCTGGGTTTTTCTGGTTTGGGTTTTTGGATTGGATTAGATTGGTCTAATTAGCTTTTCTGGAGGAAAGAGTAAATAGGTGTGAAGATAAAGATAGAATAATGGAACTTTAATACAGATAAAAAGGATGTGGAAGGGTTACAGATGATAAGAATTAGGACGGGTATGCACCTGTTGAGGTACGGCCGAATTGAGGCGGCTAGGGCTTTTGAAAAACCTAGGTGGCTTCGAGAGGTGTGCACCTGTTGTTAGTGCAACCAGAGAGGTTACAACTGGACGATAAACAGGTTAGCACTGTGGTGGTGATGATGGAGCTGTAGGTGGTCAAAGTTTCGGCGCTGGCCGTGGTTTAGAAGGCGCTGGCTCTGGCGCTGGCGGTAGTGGGGGTTTGTGGCGCTGTCGTTTGGCGAATACGGTGGTGGGGCTGGCGATGGAGGAGAGAAATTTCACGTACCTTACTAACTAACGAAGAGATTAAAAAAATTTGATTGTGGACTTTAGTCTTCTCTCTAGAATTCTAGGGTTTTCAAGATTCATGTGTACAGAATGGCAACACAAAGAAAATCCAATAGATTACGAGGACCTCCCAAGGATGCTTTCGCTAAAGATTTTGTAGGCCAACATTGGTCACAAACTCATGAAACAAAAACATCAGGCAATCGGACAAAGTCGCCGGAGAAATTGACGGTTGCTTTAGGCTTGACAAAATTCTGTGATGCGGGAGATTTACAACCGGGAAAGATCCAAGTAACCAGTTCTGATTCCGATGATGACAAAGAATTACGGGAATTGATCTGCAACTTACAAACTCAGTTAATGGAGTTAAGACAAGAGAACAACGAGTTGAAAGAAGAATTGAAGACAATCAATCCAGTGAAATCAATAAATGCTGTTCAAATCGAGACACAGATTGCACAAGAACTCCAATCGGCAGCAAAAATAACACGTGCACAGAACGCGAATAGTACAGGTACATCCCACGCGCTTCTTGAACATCCTTTTGGCGCTAATAAGGAGATTGAATTCCCTGCCCTAACAGAAAAATCAGTGGGAAATGCTGAGAATATTTCGCAGAAGAATACAAATGCAAAATCATATGCTAATGTAGTACGTCCTAACAGAGAATTTGTACTTGAACACAAATTAGAATTTGTAAAACCCAAGACTTTGAGGGGGAAATTGGAGTGCAATTCTCTATGGAGGACATTGAATCCGGTGTACACCAATGGGAAAATGCTGTGGTGGTATACATAATGGGAGCTAGACCACCAATTCATATAGTGCAAAGAGTTTTGGAGAGGAAATGGAGTACATACAGTAGTATTGCTGTAAGCCTATTAAAAACAGGAATATTCCTAATTAAGCTTGACAATGCAGACTCACAAGCCATGATAATGGAAAAAGGGCCTTGGTCCTTTGACAATAAGCCAATGATAGTCAAGCCATGGTCCCAGGATTTATCATTAGACAAGGTAGGACTATCTACTGTGCCAGTGTGGGTTAAATTCCCACAATTACCTCTGCAATTTTGGACAAATCATCTGTTAAGCAAAATCAGCAGTACCCTAGGCAAACCTCTCTATACTGATAGAATGACAGCATCCCAAGAAAGGCTAATGTATGCTAGAGTATGTGTGGAAATGGATATAGAAAGTAAATTTCCTGAAGAAATTTTGTTAAAGGGACCCAGTGGATGGACTCACACCCAAAAAGTGGAGTACGAGTGGAAGCCTGCCAGATGCACACACTGCAAAGTCTTTGGACATTGGGAAGCAGCCTGCTATTTAAAGCCAACAATACAGAAAGTGTGGAAGGTAAAGGTTACAACAGAGGCTGAGAAGACTAATATGGAAAATGTACAAGACAGCTTTCATGAGGAGTCACATAAGAGCAAAAGCACCACACTGTTACAAAACAGACTTCAACAATCAGGGGAGGAAGAGGAATCTGCAATTCAAGAGGAAAATACTCCAAGCAAAATTGTTAAGAAGAAATGCAATGGGAGCAAGACAGATAGCAAATACACCACATTGTTACATAACAGATTTCAACAATTAGGGGAGGAAGGGGAATCTACAATTCAAGAGGAAAATACTTCAAGTAAACTTGTTAGGAACAAGAGCAATGGAAGCAAGACAAAGAGTGCAACACAGAGACCACAAGGAAGCAACTCTGTTGTCAGGAAGGGGGAAGGTACTATTTCATCATGCTAGCAAGCTGGAATATCAGGGGCCTTAATGGCTCAGCAAAACAACATGAAATAAAGAAAATAGTCAAAGCCCAAAAAATAGGTTTGATTAGCTTAACAGAGACTAAAGTCCCTATTGAAAATATCCCTGAAATAGCAAGGAAATGGAGTAAAGAGTGGCAATTTGTCAATAATACCACTCATAAAGGTGTGTCCAGGATAATGATAGGGTGGGATACAAGACAATTTGAGTTCACTGCAATTGCTTGTGAACCACAACACATTACTGGGACAGTTCTCAGAAGGGTAGATAACATGATATTCTATCTATCATGTGTATATGGGAATAACAAAGGCATAAAAAGAAGAACTTTGTGGGAACAACTACAACAGATGGGGGAGCAGGTTGGACATAACCCATGGCTTGTCATGGGTGATTTTAATGTTGTAAGAAATTCAGCAGAAAAATCTGGAGGGGCAAACATCACAGTCAGTGAGGTGAATGAATTCAACCATTGCCTAAATAGGCTGCATTTAGAAGATATCTCAACTATAGGGATGTTTTACACATGGAGTAATAAAAGGGATGATGAGTTGATTAGATGCAGATTGGACAGGATGTTACAGAATGAAGGATGGATGGAACAAGTCCCTCAATCTCAAGTCACAGCTCATGAACCTGGGATCTCAGACCATTCTATGTTGACTATGCAAGTAATACAAGAGCAGTACAAGGGGAAAAGACCATTCAAATTTTATAACTTCTGGATGATGCATAATACTTTCAAGGACTTAGTGAAAGGAGTTTGGGAGAAACAAATTCAGGGTACAAAGTGTGCTATTCTGAGCAAAAAACTAAAGGAATTAAAGCCTGAGCTGAGAAGGTTGAATAAAGTTCATTACAACAATATTGCTCAAAGAACAGCTGAAGCAGGCATTAAACTCCAAGAAGTGCAAAGAAGAATACTGAAAGATGGGGAGGCTGGCCTGGTGAAACAAAAAAAGGAGCTCCTTGAAGCATATCAGCACCTAATAAAAGCTGAGGAAAGCTTTTATTATCAAAAGTCCAGGGTAAAGGAGATTAAACTGGGGGACTTAAACACAGCTTATTTTCATAAAAAGATGAAGGTGCACAGAGCTCACAACCAAGTATTATCTATATTCACTGAGAATGGACAGCAAATAAGTGGAGCAAAAGCTGTTCACCAGGAAGCCATAAACCACTTCTCAGCATTTCTTGGGACAGCTGTTACCAAGCAAGACAGAACTAAAGAAAGATTGAGAGAAGTTATCAAGCAAAAATTATCCAGAACTGACCAGGCAATGTTAACAGCTCCAGTAACACAGATGGATATCAAGGAGGCAATGTTCTCTCTAAAAGCTAACAAAGCTCCTGGACCAGATGGATATACAGCAGAATTTTTTCAAGAAAATTGGGATATGATTGGAACTGATGTGGAAAATGCAGTGAAGGAATTCTTTATCAAGGGTACAGGTATTCATCTATTCAACAACACTTGTTTAACATTGGTACCAAAGATTCCATGCCCCAGTACAATGAAGGATTTTAGACCAATTGCTTGTTGCAATGTGATCTATAAAGTGATCTCTAAAATTCTATGTACAAGAATTAAGGAGATCTTGCCTAAAATTATTAACATCAGGCAATCAGCTTTTGTGAGCAAAAGACACATTGCTGATAACATCCTGTTGATGCAAGAAATTGTCAAGAATTACCACAAAAGGGGGGGTAAGCCTAGATGTGTTATGAAGGTGGACATTCAAAAGGCCTATGATTCAGTAGGATGGGACTTCCTCCAATGTGCAATGGAGGTCTTTGAGTTCCCCCAAGAATACATTAAGTGCGTCATGAAGTGTGTCACTACAGCTATGTTCTCAATCAATCTAAATGGGGCAATGGACGGTTATTTTCCCAGCTCAAAGGGCTTGAGGCAAGGTGATCCTATTTCACCCTACCTCTTTTTGTTGGTAATGGAGGCTTTCTCTGGACTATTAGATGATTATTCATCTAAACCTGGGTTTAAATATCACCCAAAATGCCAAGAGCTACAAATCAACCACATATGTTTTGCAGATGATTTATTCATCATGGCTGCTGCAGATCAAGTTTCACTAGCATACATTAAAAGCGCTCTGGAGGAATTTGGTACTTTATCTGGCCTGGTACCTAATCTGACCAAAAGCTCTATATTTTTTGCTGGGGTACAAGAAGATGACAAGATAGCTCTATCACAGGTTCTTGGAATTAAGAGTGCTCAATTTCCAGTAACCTACTTAGGGGTGCCTCTCATCTCAACCAAATTGCACATGAAAGATTGCCAAATCCTCATAGATAAACTCACAAGGAAGATCAACAGCTGGACTACTAAATGCCTATCTTATGCAGGTAGAATTCAACTAGCTACCTCAGTATTAATAAGCATGCAAGTGTATTGGTGCTCTATATTCATTCTTCCTCAGAAAATCATCAAGCAAATAGAAGCTAAAATTAGGGCATTTATCTGGCATGGAAAAGACACAAAATGCACTAAAGCCAAAGTGGCTTGGAAGGAAATGTGTCTACCTAAGCAAGAAGGAGGGTTGGGGATAAAAAGACTTGCAGAATGGAACAGAGCAGCTATATATAAGCATATATGGGACTTAGCTCATAAAAAGGACTCATTATGGGTGAAATGGTGCCATACCTACATTATCAAAAACCAGCATTTGTGGACATTTAAACCCCCTGTTACAATGTCTTGGACATGGAGGAAGATAGTAAAGCTAAGGAGACAAATGCAGCAGTTCATATGGCATGAAATTGGGAATGGCAAGGGGACATGGCTCTGGTTTGATAACTGGCTACCTCAAGGTAGCCTAGCTGCAAAGTTTGGTAATAGAATCATATATGACTCTGGCCTAAGCAAGGAGAGCAAAGTGAATGATATAATAGAAAATGATCGGTGGAAATTACCTTAAGCAAGGTCCCAAGCTCTTAGAAGGTGGCATGAAGATATGAGCAGCATTAGTCAACCCCAACTAGATAAATAAGACAAATTACTTTGGAAGATGAATAAAAAAGCCATATTTTCAGTTAACTCAGCATGGCAGTCCTTAAGAACCAAAGGGGAAGTGGTACCATGGTGGAAAGTAATTTGGTTCCAAGGCAATATTCCTAAGTGTGCAGTGATACTGTGGATGTTATGCAAAGGAGGACTGAAGACCAAAGATAAATTGGTGAAATGGAACAATAACATGGATGAGACATGCCCCCTCTGTGATAATCATAAGGAAGATGAAGATCATCTCTTTTGGAAATGTACTTACACCAGAAGAGTATGGACAGAGGTGCTGAGGAAAATGATGGTACAGACTCAAACAGATTCTTTGAAGCATTTCCTTGACTATGCTTCCAAGAAATTCAGAGGAAAAAGCTTTCAAGCAAGGATAAGGAAGCTGGGATTGGCAGTCACTGTGTACATGATCTGGTTTGAGAGAAATAGGAGGATATTTGAGCAACAACAGAACTCTAGTGATGAGCTGCTCATGTTAATCAAACAGTGGTTGCAATGGTGCATTTGCAGCTGGAAGCGGGTAAAAGGACACAGCATCAACAGAAGACTTTGCTCTTACTGGGAAATAAATGAAAGGATTTTGATAGCTTAGACCATAGTGGTAGAATAGATGAGATATCTTAGAATGACTATAGAGAATTAAGTGAGATGATATAGAATTAGAAATGTAAACCGTGGATTGGCAATAAAGATGACTTTCACCCAAAAAAAATTTGATTGTGACCTAAGGGTGGGTGAGCATGTAAAACCATTTAAATCACTTTAACCGGTCAAATTGAACTGATCAAACTAGTCGATAACAAATTAATTTAAAAAGGTAATTGGTTGCAAAAAAAAATTCCACACCTAGGTTCGGTTCTGTTGGATGGATTCCGTCTTTTGAAAACTTTTCTAAATTAAACAGAATTAAACCTATATAAATTCAAGTAAACATACATAAGTTTTAAATTATTAGTCTTAATTATTATTTAGTTCTTACCGTAATTAAAATTTAACTGCAGCATATAAAAGTAAAATATATCCTAATTTCAATAGATAGGTATCAAAATATTATGGTTATGTACGTTAGAAAAGCTAAATAGCCAGTAGATAGGTTCAAAAAAGTCCAAAAATATAGCAAGCTCAAAACGGTTAATCCGTCCAAAGTATTGAAACCAAACTATTGAAATCAAACCATTCAAATACTGTTTAGTTTTTCTCTTCCCCAGCTGATGGTGGTCAATTCGGTTTATTATTCAGATTCCAAACCGAACCAATCAAACCGTGCTCAGCCCTATTCTAACCTTCAATATATATATATATATATATATATATATATATATATATATATATATATATATATATATATGAATGTTGCATGAAAATGAGATAGTAAAGTAAATAGAACTAAAATTGAAATTTACACCCACTTCAAAAGTATAAGGTTTTATGCTTAAGAATATATATATTATTTTCAACGAAGTTCTTAATATTTAATGTCCAGAGAATTAATATGACAATGTCAGTTCTGGTTGAGTAACGTCGGTAGTCTTGCTTGAAAGTATTCTATTTTCAATGAAGTTCTTAATATTTGAGTCCAAAAAACTTAATATGACGATGTCGTTTCTTATTAAGTAATGTTTGTAGTCTCAAAGAACCAGTACTAGGTTTTCTTTTTCTCTCCCATTTCAACCCCATAATGATGGAAATAATTAAACTTCACACCCCTTTACTTCTTCTTTCTTGATTGGACCTTAACCTTCTTTAGAAGTTGAAACCTTTGGCAGACATATATGAGAACTGGTGTGAAAATAAAGGCTCCGCACAAGGAATTGGGTATTTGTTCATATTTAGATGTAGTTATACACTGTGGCAAAGCCAAAAACTATGCACGGGGTGGGTACTTAATTTTATCTCAAGCCTAATTATTTGACAATATATTAACCCAACAAACAAACAGCTTAAATGAGCATAAATCGAAAGGGCATGACTGAATTACCCACAATTTCATGAATAACCAATTTATACACTCGCTTTCGACCTTGATAAATCTAAAGGTAACCAAAAAATTTGTATGTCAATTTAATTCCAAGAGCCAGTAAAGATTGAAACGACTACAGAGATAAAGATTAGAGTTTCGTTCTTTACAAGAAAATATAGTATAAAGGCTGTTTATTAAAACGTTTATTTGGGTGTCGTTCTTTTTATGCTTCTTTTACTGTGACCCCAAATTTAAGTATAATTAGTAAAAATGTTATATTTTCTAGTCATTTTAGCAAACGTTACATGTTAGGAACATTTTTCTAATAAAATGTCTCTTTTTTGTATTCACTTACCATAGTATCATATATTAGTATCATTATTAAAACCCATGAAACTCTTTCCAAAAATATAATGACAGTTTATTTTAATCAATGGTTCAAATTAATTTTTCAGCATTTAAATCAATTCCTTAAACTCAGCCTTCTAACCCTAAACTACCAAAAACAATTAGCCGCCACTTTTCCATATACTAAAATCCTCATCTAATGGCACGTGTGACACAATTCTGAATTGCTCTAGTGATTTTCGTCTTTGTACTGATCGAACATGTGGATTCTGATATAATAGATTTTTTTCCGAAGTTATTTAAGTATTATTGAATTCACCCGCTCCCCATTTTCCTTCTACTCTCTCTCTCTCTCCCCTTCTCATCTTCCTTCCACCTGCCCTACCTAAAGTGGTTTCTTCCCAAACTCTTACACCCGCCTACGTCGGCAACAACAGCACCATTGCCAGTGTAGTCTAAACGATGGAGAAGGAGGCAGCAGGTGGGCATGTGCCCCCCGCTACCTCCGCTACCGGTTATACAGGCGATAAAGAAAAAAAATGGTATATTGTTCTTGCAGGTCTTTGAACTCTGAACTATCATGGGCATTGGCAAAAAGTGGGGTACCAAAAAGTGTGGGATGAAGATTCAAACATCTTGCTTAGTAGACTCATGTTTCTCTGCATCTCATATCTTAATTGATCTTGTTGCTTGTTACTATCGGCATTAAAATGTCGATTTCGCGTTATTGATAAATTTATAGCATGTGGAGCTAAAGTCGATCTGTGTCTTGCTTAAGTACATATCTTTTGAGTTAAAACAAATAAACAACATCACCGGCATGCTTAACATGATAAGAAGAGCTTTCCTGAGTGAGTTGTACAGAAGCACAATCTAGCTACCACACAGTTTTGCAAGATCAGAGACCTCATAATCAGTTAAAGAACATCATTGTTCAACCTGTCCCTACTCTTGTCCAGGCATAAAAAATTCAACCAAAAAGGATTTTAGAATCTCTCACATGCACGTACACACAAGCAAGCAAGTGTGCACATAGAAATAATATTTTTCTCTCACGCACACACATACATATCGATGATTTCCAGCACATATTGGCTGGGATGACAAAAAAATCTGAACCCACGGATCTCCGCCCCGCCCCGCCTCGGTAAGAGCGGATTTTTTTTTACTTTGACCTGGACATAGGGCGAGTATAGTATTTTTATTAAAAAAAAAAAACCCACAACTGGTTAGGGTCGGGTATGGTATTCATCACAATCCGCCCCGCCCGACCCGCCCCGGTATACTAACCCACCTACCTATTATGTTTCTATTCTCTCTGTTTCTTTCAATTTTTTCTTACCTAAGAAGTATCCCCTCAGACTCCCCGTAGTCAATAATTATTTGATTAGAGAATTGGAAATCAGTTGTGCTTAGGAGTTGACATATTGCAAATGTGGAACTTCTGGACCATCTGTCCTCAGGAACCAACATCTTCTATATCAGACAATTGCAATTGAATCTATGCACAATAGTAATTGGGGTCCTGCTAGGAATTTTTCTTAACAAAATATCTGGACAATGTGATGCAAAGATTCATGTTTTAGATGCCGTATATTTTTCTGCTCTAGATAGATATTAAAGATCTATATATTTGTAAACTGTGTCGAGCAACAACACTATTCACACAATGGAAATAAGGAAGAGAGAATAGAAAGCAAATCTTACTTTGTCCATTTCTAAACCAAGTAGAAGGGGAGGGGGCGGTTTCGGGTCTTTCGCGTGCTACAACGAGGCGGGACGAGTGTGGGTTTTCTAAATCCACCTAGGATTGGTTATGGTATTTTACATACATAACCTGGTGCGGGCGGGGCGGGGCAAAGTTCAATGACTAGCGGGGCAGGTTCAGATTTTAACAGATCCGCATCCGACCCGCCCCATTGCCATCCATAGGCATAACTACACACACACGTGCAAACCTTCATGGTATCAAACATTGATTCAAACTCTCATAAAGCAACATAAACTCGAAGGAGTGATATTCTCGTAAAGCAACATAAATATCCTTCATTAATCCAAAATGGTTGACATCTGTCAGACTATGGAGCTGCATCTGAGAAACAAAGTTATTCTCGTAAGAATAAAGAGAAACATGAGTAAAATCTAATCGGTAAACCACATTATACTAAAGAGTAGAGTTTTAAGGAAAGCTTATTTACGAGAGTTAGCATAATTTAATTTTTTTTGGAAAAGAACGCAAGAGAAATTTTTGTTCAAAAATGTAAATTCCGAGCTAGTGTCTTCTTGTTGGATCAAAATGATAACCAAAATAGGCTGAAGTCGTGGTTGGTTCCATGCAGTTGCAGCTTGAAGTGAGAAGTAGACGGGGATCATGATGGATCTTGAGAGGAGTCTTCGATTTTCTAATAGATTTTTTGTAAGTAAACCATAACGTTCTAGAAAGATATCTGCACTGAACCAAGATATCTTCCATTTTTCAGTCTAAACTTTTGAAGATCACCGTGTTACTAGAATTCCAAATAAGCAAAAGGAAAATTAAAATTATGTTAGGAAGATAGGATAAGCGAGAGGAGTTTGGTGTGAAAACCCAAACAATAAGCCATCATTTAAAGGCACCTTTTTTGGGACAAGCAGGTATAGTCATGTTGATCAAAATCCAGATATAGAGGTGTCAATGGGCCGACCCAGCCCGGGTCCAGTGGGCCAGAAGAGAGCCAGGGCCAAATCGGGCTTCAGGCCTTGCAAACCAGGCCTGGCCCGGGCCAAATGTGAGGATATCCTGTCCTGGTCCAAGCCCAAGCCTTGGGCCCTAATGTTAGGGCCGGGCTTAGGCCAGGCCCAGGCCTAAATAAATTTTTATTTTTTAAAAAAATAATTCTTTTTATCCATGTTTTATGCTATAAAAAAATTAAATTTAAGATAAATTTATTCATAGACCCTTCAAGATCGGTTGCTATATATATATATATATATATATATATATATATATATATATATATATAAGATTAATTTGAAATAAGCTTGTAAATAAGCTTATTACAAAAGAAAGTGAGTTAAATTTCAAATCCAATTCTGAATTTCAAATCTAAATCCTAAAAGAATTGGTTTCAAATAGACTGTAACTTATGCGATTTAATACAAAAAAAGATATAACTAATGATTTAAATAGGGATAGAGGATTTATTTTTGAATTAATTTTACAGGAATAACGAAGGTTATATTCGTAAGCCAAATGTAAACTAAAAACTAAATTAACCTAATCATTTTAAAACTCAACATAATCAGTATACTGAAGTATTAGAACTTAATTTTGATTCTTGTATCCTTAAATTCACTTTCTAATATGCATATCAAATTTGGATATCAGAAAAAATAAAAAAATCATATTATATTTAGAAGAAAAAAATGATGTTACAATTGAAATACAAACAACTCATGAGACTTAGCACAAAAAATGATCTAACAAGTGATTTAAATTTAGATAGTCCTTAATATTTGAATTTAGTTAGCTTCGAACAATAATGAGGATTATATTCGTAAGCCTCATGTAATTTCAAAAAATATTTCCAATCATTATAAACTCATTCTAGAAGATAAATCAATTTATTATGACTTATTTTTTTAATATTATTTTCTTAAAACCACTCCTCAATGGAAATATCAAGTTAAAAAATAAAAATAACAAAAAAAATTGACAATTAGGGCCGAGCCTGGGCCGGGCTAGATCTGGGCCTGTTCAGGGCCGGGCCGGCCCACGGGTGGCTCGGCCCTTTTGACACCTTTATCCAGATAGGGGTAACTTCTGTGCAATCAAGGAAGAGGTGGATAGTCGATTCTTCCGATAAGTGGCATAAAGGACAGAGTGAGGAACGGATGATTCCTATGTTATAGAGAATTTTTTGGTGGGAAGTCGGTAAAGTAGTAATTGCCAGAGGAAGAAAAAAAGTTTAGCCGGTAGTTGTAAAGACCAAACCGCTTTCCAAATCTTTTCTAGTACGATAGGTAGACTTGAAGGCTGATGATTCATGTGCTTGGTTTTCTCAATGTATAATAATTTGTAAGCAGAAGAAGATACTGAGAAAATGGCAGAAGCTTCGTTATGCCAAGGAGGAATATCTTGAGGTTTTGAGAAATGTATGTGAATTCCTATAATTTTGTTTATGATTTGTCCGGGAATATGTTGTGAGGAGCTTGTAGGTTCCAAGAGTTTTAAGAGATTAGGTTTGAAACCGAGGTAGCATGGGAAGTTACAAGCCGAAGAGAAATTAAGGAGTCAGGAGCGTGCTCTGTGATCCAAAAGTCTTTCCAAATATCAACGAAGGTTTTCTGTGCCAATTTGCCAAAAAAAAAAATGCTTCAATTTAGAACATTTATGCCAGCATGTAAGCCTTTCTAAGCCCAGGAGAGGAGCTGAAATTGGGAGGGTGAAGAAAGTTTTTATTTTTGCAGTACTTGGATTGTAAATTTTTTGGCTAGGAGGCAATCTGTAAGGGATATGAGTTTTCAACTGGTTTTTGCTAGAAGAACTAGGTTAAAGTCTCTAGGGTCATGGAAACCAATGCTCCTAAGGATTTTGGAGCACAACAGGAGTTCCAATTAATGGTGTGTAGAATCGTTTAGAAGCATCGCACCAGAAGAAAGAACATAAAATGGAGTTGAGTTCACTACTTATATAGGATAGGATGGAACAGACAAAAGTCTGCATGGAAATAAGGTGGCACGACTAGCTTTATTTAAAAGAAAGCTCTTCCAACGGTCATAACGAGATTGAACTTTTAGAACCGGGGACTGAAATGTGTAACCACACCCAAGTACCAACACAAGTCCCAAAAAGATTTTGTCGTTGAATGTTAAAGCACATAGAAGCATAAGATTGTGGTTCGGTGTAACCCAAATTGTTTTCTCTTTATTGCCCAGCCAGCACCACCATGCTGTTGGCAAAGCAACGAGAGTTGCTAGAATACATTTCCTCTCTACTGCCCTTTATTGATTCCATTGGCCTTTGTTAGATCCGAATAGCAATTTGTTGCTGCGATCGTGGTGGTAAATAGTGCGACAGTGGGCAGGGCGACTAGTTGGGGGCTACCGTGGTGGGTGCGCATATGGTGTGCCGGTGATGGGATGTAGTGTAGAGACCAACAGTGGTGGTAGCGGTGCATGGTCAATAGTAAAAACCGCATAAAATGGAATCATGAGTGCTGCGGTTTTTAAAAGAAAAAAACAAAAATTAGTAAAATTTTTCAGAAGATGCGTGCTTCGCTTTGGCTAAAAAACAAACACCCGCCTTCCCTGTTAAACGAGTGGGATAAAACTGTGATTCCTGAGCAGGCAAAAGATGACAAGTTCGTTCTAACACACGATGATGTAATACACTACGCATTGTCTCAATAATTGCACACCTAAACCTCAAAAAAATGTCACATAATCCATGCCAGACCCCCAACATCTCCATTAATTCAAACCATGTCCACCGACGCCGACGCGCCGCCGCCGTCCACCAGCAGGGACTGGTTCTTTCCGTCGCCGTCTCCGCCGCCGGCCGCCGGCAGGGACTGGTTCTTCCCGTCGCCGTCGTTCATCCACTCCTCAAGTCTCTCCAAAGTTCCCACCAGGAGGTTCTCCTCCTACCCCAGGGCTCCTAAGCCCCACGCTCCCAGGCCGGCTTCGTTTCAGAGCCTGTCGCCCCGGGAGCCGGATTATGCCGGAATCCGGCGCCGTATCGACTCCGGTCGCCGGTGGGAGGTATCGCCGAGGGTTGACGATGCTCGTGGTGTTTCGAAACCGGCTGTGGTGGAGGAGAAACGTGACTTGTCGGTGGAGAGGGCGTTGGGCGATAAGACGGTTACCGGTTCGGCTGGTCGGAGGTTGAAGGTTCGGTGGCAGATGGCTTTTACAGTGGCAGTGAGTTGACTTCCTCTATTCCCTTGGTTTTACTAAATTGACCTCAATTCTCAGCAACTGGGAGGATAATTCAGTAACTCAGTTTTGTCCCGAAAACCGAATAGGCAAACTTGGGATGAAAGATACTAATATCTTTTTCTGTTGTCAAAAATATTATGAAAATGACGCAACTGATATAGACTTATAGACATATAAATTGCCATTTCTGTTACTGAGATAGCAAAATAGGCATTTTTTAGGACTTAGAAAACTAATAAACTACATGCCAATATATCCGTTATCGCAAGAAACTGCTTACATGAACGGTTAGAGATGAGTCGGCATTGGATGTTAATCGCATGCGGCTACATATGTCTGTGGCATGGTGAACATCATTAAGGAAGAATCATAAGCCGCATGTACAAATGAGTTTGTAATGGCGTGGTTACAAGACAATTTTGAGTATGTAATGACAAAAGTACCTTCTTAATGATTTAAAACAAATGGATTTAATGATTTGATCCAAACTCTGTAGTTTCAGAACCATGTCATTTTAAAACTTTAACAAGTCATAGCAACATACTAGTAATCCCTTACAATTTATGGAAATACAATATATATATATATATATATATATATATATATATATTGACGATTGGTGGTATGAAAGTGATTAGGAGCTAATTGAATGTAGCTTGGTGCAGATCTTGGTTACTGTGTTCTCTTCTCTGCTGCACAAGAATTTTGCATTGCATAATGAGGTCACTGATCTACAGGTAATCTACTATTCTACTTACAAATTTCAGGTTGTAATGTTTCTTTTGAAGAAGAACCAGAGCTTACTTTTACTGGCTCGGTTTTGTGTCCCGTCATTTGATTTATATATATACAAGTTGCTTGTCATTTTTGAGCTCTTGAATGCACATTGCCGATTTGGAAAGAAGATATAGAGGAATCAACTCGTGGTTATGCCACATATAAGTTGTCTGTATCATACATCCAACCACGCCATTGCGTTTTGATTTCGTGGTGAAATGACCAAAATGTCGCCAATGATTCCATCAAAGTGGCATAGTTCTGGAATCATACCGCTTCTGTGTGTGTTTCTGTATGTGCATGCTTGTGTAGCTAATAATAAACAATGCCAAAGCTGAACTTATTTTCATTACTGTTATGTTCTATATGATGCTCATTATGGGTATGTATATGTATCTGTGTTTGCATATGTGCATACTCGTGTAACTTATAATTAGCAATGGCAAAGGTGAACTTATTTTCCTTACCCTTTGTGTTCTATACGATCCTCATCATATGTGTGCGTGCGTGTGCGTCCTCGTCTAGCTTATAACTAGCAATGCTAAGGTGCACTTATTTTCATTAGACTTCTTGTGTTTTATCTAATTTTCATTTTTTGTGTGTGCGTGTGGGGTTATATGCCCGATTATAATTAGCAATAGTGAAGATGAACTTGTAGCGAATGCTCATTGAGATGATAACAAAAATTGGTCCACACGATCTCTTCAGTTTCATGAATGCACCACTTAACTGGCATTATCCAGAAAGGCATTTCGGGAATCAGTCTGATTGACCCCTCTTCCTGTTAAATAAGGCTTATTTTTGGTTGCCTCTTTCAAAAGGAGCCGATAAAAAGATCTAAACGAAAAACAAATTTGTAAATTGATTCGGAAAGAAATCCATTATATCACTTTCTTGCTTGAAATTTTGACCTTTATAGTCTGCGGGATCCTATTTCTCTTTTCCAAATTCGTTTTGCCCTTCTTGATTTCACTGATCGAGAATCATGACTTAGACAAAGTGGCAGAAACTTTGGTCGGCATTGTTTAACCACGTGCTTAAAAAAGTTTTGTCCTGCCCAAGCCGACATTAACCATCAGATTTATCTCTCCTGGCCTTCTCATTTAGTGTGGCTACATCCACCTAATTCTCCGAGAGGAAGTGCTTAAAGAAGAGAAACACAGGAAAATTTCTGTTAGCCCTTTGCTCTGGATGATTCTTGTTCGTTTTGTTTTGCAGGATAAGATTTCTCAGCTCGACACGAGATTACGAGTTTGCAATTTGCTGGAATCTGTGGATTTTATTGCTTCAATACCACAGGGGAATGGTTATGTTCCTAACAAAAGCTTGAAGAATACAGCTTTAGTTGTTTCCCTCACACTTCTTTCCATCCCTTTTCTATTATTTAAATATGTTGATCACATCTCAAAATCAAGAAGCTCAGCAGAAAATGGTATAGAAGAAGTATCTCTAAACAAGCAGCTAGCCTATCGAGTGGATGTGTTTTTGTCAGTCCACCCATATGCGAAGCCATTAGCATTGTTAGTTGCCACGCTGTTGCTTATTGGTCTTGGTGGGCTGGCTCTCTTTGGTGTGACCGATGATAGCTTAGCTGATTGCCTTTGGGTATCTTGGACGTATGTAGCTGACTCGGGCAACCATGCTAACTCTGAAGGGATTGGTCCAAGGCTAGTTTCAGTTTCTATTAGTTTTGGTGGGATGCTTATATTTGCAATGATGCTTGGGCTCGTCACTGATGCAATTTCTGAGAAGTTCGACTCGCTGAGGAAAGGCAAAAGTGAGGTGGTTAAGCAGGACCACACACTAGTTCTGGGTTGGAGTGATAAATTGGTGAGTTTTTGATCTAGAGTTTATCGGTATGAATATTCTCCATTATGATTATTTTTCTCTTAAGCTTAAGAGGTGCGCGCAAGCATGTCAAAGTATGACAATTATTTTATCGTTAATGACCACAGTTTTTCCCAATGGAACTGTTCCTCCTGTATCTTCTCAAGAGGTTCATGTTTTTTATCATTATCCAACTTTAGAAATAGCTTCCTTATGAAAATCTATCATTACCCAGTAAGAATGCACCAATGAACTTTACTTCTTGTGGTAATATATATACATTCCTCGTCACGTAGTGGTTGCAGGATCAGCTTCTGTTAAACCTACTCTCTTTCTCATGTTTATGTTTGCTCTATTGAGAAAAAAAAAGAGTAGATATGTCAAATTGATGTGAGGGAAGTATTATGTGGATGAAACCAATAAATAGTCCAAGTCTATTTGTATCCGTCTGAAAAAAGATTTATTGTGCTCAGCTAGAAGCTGCTTTTCCCTTGAAAACGTGGGAGATCCAGCGGAACTGCTGTAATGTTGCCTAAATAGGAGACTTCCATATGTCTATGGCAAAAAGCTTTTACACTAAGATGATACTATTCTGTACCCAGGGATCACTATTGAATCAACTTGCCATAGCCAATGAAAGTTTGGGTGGAGGAATTGTCGTTGTTATGGCTGAGCGAGAAAAAGAAGAGATGGAACTTGACATTGCTAAAATGGAGTTTGATTTTAGGGGAACATCTGTTATATGCAGAAGCGGAAGCCCTCTAATATTAGCCGACTTGAAAAAGGTCTGAATAGTTGCATGCTGGTTTCTTTATTATACGTCTTAACTTTCCCCTGCAATTTTGTTGTTCTTATTCTCTGTTGACAAAATCAGCTCAGTCTGACCAATAGAGTTGCTTGAACAAATAGAATTTTTCGAGTTGTGGGATCGGAGATCAAGTAGATTGACTTTTGAGCGGATTTAAGTAATGTTTAACCCGTTGTCTTCTAGTTAGATTCCCTCTTTTTTCGTCAAGCTCTCCAATTTTCTTCTTCTGAACAATTTTCTGGTAACTAAGAAACACCACTTTCACTGGTATTTAACCTTTTCTTTTTGTGGATGTCTTATGGACCTTGACGAACTGTACAATCATTGGGTTTCTGTCAAACAAAAAAAATATATAAAATTAAACAACGAATTGATAAATAGAATTGAAGTTCTAGATTTGAGATTTCGTTCTCTAGAAAAACTAGAAAAAAGGGCTCGATTTTGTAATGATAAAACTGAAAAATACTACTTGCCTAAAACATATGATCCTTTTTTTAATGGAGCATATAGCGGAACAATTAAAATTTTCTTTTTCACCTTCAATCATAAATGAAACTTCTATAAAAAATTTCAGAGATACAATTGAAATAAATTAGATTCGTGGCGTCTTTCTTCCTGATACTGATTACGGAGAATTTGAACAAAATGTAGATACCTTTGATAAAAAACAATTTTCAGAAGAAATTAGTAAGTTCTTAACTTTAATAAGTAAATTGGCTAGAGAACCAGGATCGTGTTTAAATTTGAAACGCTTTTCAGAAAAAGAACAAGAAAGTACGTATTTTGGCACTAGGGGAAAAAAATTTCAGTTTTTAGTTAATGTGATTATAACTGATTCTAATGGTTAATGGTTTTAGAATCTAGTGGAATAAAAGAAATGAGTAAAAAAGGTTCCTCGACGGTCATTCAAATTAATCACCGAGTTGGAACAATAATCAAGAGAACATCAAGAAGACGTGCCAGTAGATCATGAGATTCGCTCAAGAAAAGCGAAATGGGTAGTGATTTTTACTGATAACAAACGGAATAACGATCCTAATAACAAGGATATTAATATTCCCGATCAAACAGATGAGTTGTCTTTGATACGCTATTCGCAACAATCTGATTTTCGTCGAGGCATAATTAAAGGTTCTATGCATGCTCAAAGGTGTAAAACAGTTATTTGGGAATTGTTTCAAACAAATGCGCATTCCCCCCTCTTTTTGGACAGAATAAAAAAATCTCCCCTTTTTTCTTTTGATATCTCGGGAATATTTTTGGACCATTTCCTTAATTAAGTTATTGCAACAAGCAATTGCTTCATATCAGATTAACAATAATCACTTGATTTCATACTTATTATCGGTTGCGCTGCTCTTTTGGTATGCTAACTGAATCATATCGTAGGTATCGGTCTCCAAGGCCCGTGCAGTAATCGTTCTTGCTGAAGACGGAAATGCTGATCAGGTTCCTTGAAAAACACATAGATGCATCCGATGGTAGGCTGTGTCTAATCGTTAATAACTGTTAGAAGTTTTAATTTGATGCAGAGTGATGCCCGTGCATTGAGGACAGTTCTAAGCCTAACCGGTGTGAAAGAAGGACTAAGGGGACACATAGTGGTGGAGCTAAGTGATCTCGATAATGAGGTCCTCGTTAAACTTGTTGGGGGAGATCATGTTGAAACTGTTGTAGCACATGATGTGATTGGGAGGCTGATGATTCAATGTGCTCGGCAGCCAGGCCTTGCACAGGTCAATATCTTTTGTTCTTGTGTCGTATAATTTTTTAAGTAGTAATGGGATAACTTATACCAGTCTAAGCCTATAACTGCCACAGTTGGTTACTCAGACCAGAACACTGTTTACTGATCCGTCTTCTTCTAAATGCAATCAAGTCCAGATCACAGATCCTGCTCAGCTATTCCGTGACATGCCATTTTTGTTTTTTCCATGTGGACTGGTTTGCAGATCTGGGAAGATATTCTTGGGTTTGAGAATTGTGAATTCTACATCAAAAGGTGGCCACAGTTGGATGGTATGCAATTCGAGGATGTACTGATTAGCTTCCCAGATGCCATCCCTTGTGGAGTCAAGGCTGCATCTTGTGGGGGAAAATTATTCTGAATCCTGACGACTCCTATGTTCTACAAGATGGTGATGAAGTTCTTGTTATAGCGGAGGACGATGATACCTATGCTCCAGCAACATTGCCAACGGTGCTTTCCTGTCCTTTAAAATATAGAAGTTGGATATAAGGTTGCTTGTCTTACAACAGTCTCACATATCTCGCTTAAGAATTCAGTTTTTCGCATTATCGGGGATTCCAGTCTAACCAAGACAAGCTAGATATTGGTTTTACTAATCTAAAAGCATACAAGTAAGAGAAAAAGAGTTAAATAAGTTTAAGCATGAATGGCTTTTGTTGATTTAATCTATGTTACATGGACTCGGTACGAGTGTTCCGGTCGGATACCTGTCCAAGTGTCGGACCCGTCTAATTTTTACATAAAAGACACGGGGATAGTGCAAAATATATTATTAGTTTTTAGTTATTTCTAAGGTAAATGGTGTTTTGTGATGCACATGGTTTTAATTGAGACCTTGTCTCATCTCAAAGCCAAACGAATTAAAAGAAACATTGTAAGATACTGATCATAATACCATATCCTATGAGATGTGTCGGATACATATCCCATACCCATGTCCAAGTATCGAGTGTCTGACATAGGTACTTCACGCATTCTGAAGAGTCCATGTAACATAGGATTTAATCTTTGGCATGTGGTAGATCTGGATACTATGCATCTGATTCAAAGTACAGCGGTACATCTATGCAATGAGCTTCTCTTTCAAATTGTCAATGTGCTTCCTTCTTTTACTTATCCATCTGGATTTCAAATTAGAAATTTTTTAACTTTAGGTTTATAGTTTACCCCACATATTATAATTATAGAAATACAACTGTAGTATCATATTTGTACAATTAATTTCTTCTTATCCTGGAACATCAGATCAATGGGCCGATCATCCTAGCTCCTACCACAAAATAAAACTGAATACAGACTCTTGACATAAATCTTCATTTCCAAGCACTATTCCTAGGAAATATAATCTGTGGTCAGCCAGACTACAAGGTATATTTGCATCTCCCTCATGATGGTATATTGTTTTTATGTGATTAATATATGTCATCTAATTTAACTGCCTAAGGAAGCAAGAAAGAAAAAACGAGTCACCAGTAGTTTGGTCACTCTGAAAAGAAATATTCTTCTGCTTTATGTACGTTGGGATGATTCCTACCATGGAACTAGTGAGTGGGGCATACCGTGATAAAACTTACAGAAGTATAATCAATTTGGTCATTCAGGTCAAAGAAGCTCCATTCATACACATTACCCGACCAGCAAGAAAGCCACAGAAGATTCTACTTTGTGGATGGAGGAGGGATATAGATGATATGATTGTGGTAAGCTCTATCGGTTAAAGCCCCTAATTCCTTCTTTTCTGCGCCTCAATGCTGCAGGTAT
>JAVXUP010004016.1:0-44961 GCA_033070095.1 Escallonia herrerae | reverse complement strand
TGTTACCTCGGACGTGTCGAGCCTCTTAACGGAATTGGCCTTCAGAGAAACGACACAACCCTGTGACGGCGCTATGTAGTCGTTCAAATCGCCGATCCTCAGCGTCGCCGAAAATTTCTCCGACATTTTCGGAGCCTGGGAGCGTAAAATTCGACGAGTTAACAAAGATACAATCGATTCGCAAATTAGGGTTTGAAACAAAGGAGGAGTGGTGGTCCGTTCGGTGGCGGTGGAGGAGGGGGCTTGTTACATGTCGGGGACGTAAGTAACTAGTACTGACCAATGGCGGTTGAGGGCTATACGGAAACTGGGGAAGTCAAAGCTGCTGCAGATAATCGGATCGATGGGTCAGTTTAACTTTTGTACGGTCGTGGCCGGGTCGGGTTTGTGAAGCACGTGTCAACCACGAGCTACCGCATGCCACATCAGCAGGCGAACGTTTTAGTACAGTCATAAGAAAATATATACTCATATATTTTGCTGTTTATGATTTACGGTTAACATTTATTTATTATTAAAAGTACTAAAAACGTTACTAAAAATCATTACAGATACAGAACATCACCGGATATATTTAGTGACTATAATAGAACGTCAATGATGAGATGTGGACCGTGACTGTTGTTTCCTTCTTCCATCCCATTCTTCGATAGTGCACGTTATGTTCTATTGATTTTTTTCATTAACACTTAGACAAATTTTACGATATGCATGGAGTTTACTTATTGTTACGATATCTTGACTTTTTCTAAAGATACTTCTCTACTGTACATTAATATTAGAGTTCAGTTCAAATATTTACATGACAAACTGACAAACATGTGTTCAGAGTGATCTGCAAGGACTGACGTAATATGATTGAACCAAGTCAAAAGTCAAAGACCAATAAGTTGACTTGAATTCAACTATCCAAGGGCCGGACCTTTACCTGCCATATCCAATTAACTAAAAGAGAAACAAGATGCAACCCAAACACTCTTAAGTTAATGCTCCATAGCTATGAGGCTCCTCAAACTCGAGATCTCTCTTGTATGACTAGCCTCGAAATGCAATTAAGGAAAAGGCCTCAGGACAGCACGAGGTCCCTCTCGATTTTGCTTGGATGAGATCCCTCGGCATCTAGGGAGATAACTGGTTAGGACTAGGAAGTGTGATAGCGGCCACCCCGTACGAAGGTGGCAGATCCCATCTACTAGTCGTTCTGCATTGTTAAGAGAGCGATAGCTACTCAAAAGAGCCTAATTCAATTCACTTCTTTCTCCCAATATCGCTAAAACAATTAAAACACTCGTCCTGACATAAAATCACTAAAACAGCTAATAAGGTCCTAAATTATAGTCACTAAAACATTACCAGTACTATCGAAGAACGAGATAAAAGAAGTAAATTGTCCCTGAACAGTTATACCACTCGTCCTAAAGTAGTTTGTTCATCAACAATTCAGAATAACACATTTATATTGTTACTAATTAAATGTCTCTGAATGTATTTATTGACCTTTAATTATTGTTATGTAGAAAGTTGTAGCCATATTTTCACAAATTGAGTTAGAGCAAACAAAAAATTATATGTCTAAACATAGTAAAATCTATTCTAAATTTTCTAATAAATCAACGAAAAAATAAGTGAGAGAGTAAAAATGTATCTTAACAAGATATTTTTCCCGACATCGTATGTCTTTGGAATAATATCACTTAACTCCTTGAGTTTAAAGGTAAAATACACTCCAAGACTGTATTTTGTCATAATAACACTTGTGTCTTTTAGCCAAACAAAAAGCTGACGGGGTTAAAGATCATTCTAAAAAGATATATCTGCCCTCAAGCCATATCCTTTTTTCTGACTACCTATTTTTCTTGCCAATCTCTCATACTCATATCACCACCACCGTATCTTTCACCACTAATAACCCACCACCACATCCTCCACTAGTAACTACCAACCACAACCATAACACCACTACCATATCCTTCACTAGCAACCACCATGGCACCACCCAATACCAACAACCACCCCTCCATCACCAAACTACCATTAACGCAACAGCCTGACCCCATCAACAGCGCAACCCACTACACCCCCACTCATTTGCCACATCTCAAATTTGACCCTAAAGAAATGAAGGAGAACTCTCTCTCTCTCTCTCTCTCTCTCACTCTCTCACCCTTAGATTTGCCATATGTTATCCATAACTTTTAAAAACCATTACGCACAGGGGCGGATCAAAAAAAATCTAATCAAGGGGTGCCAAAAAAGAATAAAAAAAACTGATAGCTAACGTACAAGAATTCAAAAGGTTCAAGTTCATATAAAATATAAATAATCAAAAAACACATTATAATAGCGTCACTATTTAATAAATTAAGTACAAAATAGATTGCTCAATTTGAATACTAATAATATATTTTTGTTATGCATAGTTATTTATTTTACTTGTTAAGGTTAGTCAACAATAAATTACTAATTTTGCATGTAAAAAACTTAACTCTTACTCTATTGATATATTACTAATGTGATTATCAATTGTATGAGTACGGTAATTATGTATAAATTAACAAATTATAAGAATTTAAAATAATAAAAATAACCAACCTTAATTTATTCTTGTCCTTTTGTAACATGGAGATTTAGAATTTAGGATAGAGTATGAAAATGATAATGACAAAGACTATGACAAGGTACAAAGAGTAAAAAACACAACGAAATGAAAATCTTGATAAATTAATGCTACAATATAGTGGCATTTTCACAAATATTTTAAATATATTTATTCATTATCTAAAAACCTAAAAAAGGATTTTCAAAATTATTGAGGGGTGCCCTGGCCCCCCTCCCCCCGATCATGGGGGAGGTCCGCCCCTGATTACGCATCAATTTTGGGTTGCTTATGGTGGTTTTGGTATGATTATGGTTGCATGAGGGGGGGGGGGGAGTTAGACGAGAAAGGGTGGATGAGATGAGGGATGAGTCAAATTTGGGATGTGTATTCAAGCTGGTGAGCGCAGTTGTCCAAGGGAAATGGTGGTGGTTGGGTCTGTAGTGGTTGTGTGTTGTGGTGATTGTGAACTTGTGGTGGTAGAGTTGTGAGAGAGAGGGAGAGAGAAAGGAAAGAAAAAGATACGTATTTAAAATGGGCAATCAAATATTATCCATAATGTAACGACCCGATCCACTGCCCCACCACATGGTATTGTCTCCCTCAAAAGGGCTTGTCAAGTAGGTACTTATGAGTTCATTGACAAGATCTTGTAAGGGTCATCTCATACTATTTCACATCCGATGTGGGATATTACAATCTCTCCTCCTTATACCTTAACGTCCTCGCTAAGGCTCGATCACACATAGCCCAGAATCTTCCTCTCTAGCCAATGTGGGATATACCGGGCTCACCCTTCGTTGCCCCAACCATGCTCTTGATGTGGGATATACCCGGGTTTGCCTTCGTTTCCCCAACCATCGGCAACCCGACTGGATATTCTAGCCCGAACTTTTAAGAGTCGGCTCTGATACTATCTGTAACGACCCGATCCACCGCCCCACCACAGGGTATTGCCTCCCTCAAAAGGGCTAGCCAAGTAGGTACTTATGAGTTCCTTAACAAAATCTTATAAGGGTTATCCCATACTATTCCACATCTGATGTGGGATATTACACATAAGGTTATACATGTTAAAAGCCTTCAGTGCAGTATTAGCATTTTCAAAGTATGAAATAGTCACATCAGTGAAAATCGTTAATTAGTGTCACAGAACTTTTGTTGAGAGAATCTGATATAAAATTTTCTCATTTTCAGATTTGAGTGTCCATTTTGTCAAAGCACAGCCCTTGACTGTATTTTACTCAAAAAGTTAAAGTGATATTATCCCATGGGCGGAACTACGTTGGAGCGGGGGGGGGGGGGGGCTAATGTACGCCCTCAACTTCTGAAGGAATTTTTTTTTTCATTTCACCTGGTTTGTTGCCCAGTTGCCCTATGCCAAATACTCTCACCCACTCCTAGACAGGCAAACCACAGCACTCACAGGCGACGAGCGACAGTGACACACCAACACGACAGGGGCTCCACGAGTCATCTCTTTCGGGCAGAGCTCAGATCAGATCTGGAACGAACAAGACATCGAGGCGAGGAGTCCACCGGAAGCACCGACTGTCGAGGCGGTCTGGCCAACAACCCTCTGTCTGCACTGTGGAAGAGTTTCTTGCCACTGCCATTGATGCAGCTAAGAAAGCTGGAGAGGTATAATAAAATTTCATAAACTCAAATCCTTTCTTTATTCAATCTTACTGATTTCTAATTAATTTCCCAATTTGAGATTCATTCCGGTTTTTGACTTACATATCTTGAAATTTTCATTAACCTAAATCTTTTCTTTCTTCAATCTTATTGATTTCTAATTAATTGCCCAATTTGAGCTTCACTTTAGTTTTTGACATACATATCTTGGAAGTTTCATAAACCCAAATCGTTTCTTTATTCAGTCTTATTGCTTTCTAATGAATTGCCTAGTTTGAGCTACATTTCAGTTTTTGACAAACATATCTTGAAATTTCTTGTTTACAGACAATTCAAAAAGGATTTTACCAGACCATGCATGTCGAGCATAAAGGCCAGGGATCTCAAGTTCTTTCTGAAAGAAATTATATGCATGTATGTACACATGTGTTTGTGCATGTGTGGATATTGTCTTTCCTATTTCAGTAATTGGGTTGTAGAGATATCAAATCTAAAGGAAACTTATCATGTGATGTGTTATGAGAAGGCTAAGCTTGGACCTAAGTGCCAATGTTTTGCGTTGTTGGTACAATTGTTGATAAAATTAGGATAGCTGGATAGGTACTCTAAGAGAAAGCACCTTATTTTGATAGTCTGAAGGGTGTATAATTGATGAAAATGCTTTGTCCAACCTAAAACATGCAAGATCTTGAGCTTGTTTTGTTATTTAGCTATTTTGGGAGGTTGAAATATACTGTTGGGTTCCAATTCTAGGTAGCTTGCTTGCTTATTGAGCTTGGTTGGTTATTAGCATTATGGGTTTTCATCTCAAATTAGAAATTTGATGTTGGGTTCCAATTCTTGGAAAAGAATCTGTATTTTCAGCCTTTTGAGGATCATATAACCTCTTTTAGGGTTTAGAATTTATGGGTTTTAATTAGGCTTTTGAAATTAGGAGGTTTATCATAAAAGAGCATGCATGACTATTAACAGGAAAGTTCTAATCAGAGTTTTCATATTGATGCTTCATTGTTCGTGTGTTTGTTAATTTTTAGCTATTTGATGTTATGGGAAGAACTTAAGGTACTTGAAAGTCAGCTCGACCCTTTGGATGCTTTTTTAATTTTTTTTTGTAATATCGAAAAGTGCACTTCATTTTTGTGTATCGTTTTATTTATAAAAAATTTTAGTGACTTTGATATTTTTTTGTACCCCTGAAATTAAATTCTGGTTCCGTCACTGTATTTTCCCTACGGTTTTTGAGTGCGCAACGACTTTTTGCTTCATGTCACCGGGTAATAACTGCGCCATGCACTTGAGCACTTTTCTATATGCTTCGGTTTTGTAAGAGGCGATCCTCTTTGATTTACTGCATGTCCTTATGACTTTGATTTTTATGCTTAGGGGAAAGACTTTGATATACCTATTAAAGGCTTTACCATAAAGAGTTTCTCGGCAATAATTTTCTTATTGAGACACTTTTCTAAGTAGAACTTCAAGCAGTATTAACCTCTTCAGAAAATGCTAGAAAATAAAAGTTTACTGCCAAGAGTTTGCCAAAAATAAAATGCAAAATTATTTAGCATTATCTAACTTCCTACGACTGCCGAATCTTGGCTTATGTGCGTCCTCGTTGTCCAAACATTTCTTTGGGGGGGGGGGGGGGGGGAATTTGCTTCTTAAAAACATTAAATAATTGTCTCTACATATAATTAGAAACTTACACATGAGATCGAGTATTAAAGGCCAACAAGCGTCTATTATTGAATTCACCCGACTCGACAGTACTCTTTGACTTATTTTTTAATCGGCTTAAATTTATAAAGTAGATGATAACTTACTAATGTGAATCTATTCTTCTATACGCATACACTAGAGATGAGATGACCAATCCAAAAGCAGAAAAACAATTCCATGGACAACCATAGCAAATTTAAGCCTTAAATAAGTTCTACCTTATTGTACATATTAAAGTTAAAAAAAGACTACTATAATTTCTCCCATATAGTGAGATCATGGGAAGGTTGACAAGGGACCAAAGTTAACCCATCGTGGTCAAAAGGGTGGGCATTAGATGGTTGAATTCACCGACTCGACAGTACTTTTTGTCTTGTTTTTTATGAACTTATGTTTATAAAGTAGATAACTTACCGATGTGAATCTTTTCTTCCATACGCATACGCTGGAGATGAGATGACCGATCCTAAAGCAGAAAAACAACTCCATGGACAACCATAGCAAAGCCTTAATTAAGTTCTACCTTATTGTACATATTAAAGTTAAAAAAGGACTACTTTCTCCCATATGGATGAGATCAAGGGAAGGTTGACAAGGGACCAAAGTTAACCATTGCGGTCAAAAGGGAGGACATTAGAAGGTTGGCAAATTAAGGAAGTGACCTAGTCTACCATCTTGCACTATTCTTGCCTTTATTCCCCCCATACAAACGGAACAGACTGAAAGCCGAGATGCCAGAGAGGACCACCATGCTAAGACTAACAATCAGCGCACTAGCTATTCCTTCCCCAACTTGGTTACAGAATTTGCTATACATGTTGCATATCTTCATCCACTGCAGCTCCGGCTGCCCTAGCTTGGCATACACCGCTGACTGTGCAGCCGCTGCAACTGCCGCCAGTGTTAAGTATGTCATCAGCTGCACAACAAGGAGCCAAACACAAACTGCATTAAATGATCAAACCAAGCAGGTAAAAAGTCGAACACCGGTGAAAACATGGTCGAGCTGTTTTTTGTCTAACGCTTGTAGTAACATGGTTTTTGAAGAACTTTTTAGAGTTTGTAGCGGTTTTTATTTCCGCGTTCCACCCGAAAGAAACTTTTATCAGTAACATCAACGTCAACCCGAGTGACCAAATTGACGCAAAGAATGGTACGCCTACGGCTTGATAGCTGTTTAACATGCCACGAGAAGAGCGTGAACAATTTAAATGACTGCACAGAGAATGCGTGAATACTGCCCATCTACTTCCATTTAAGGTCTGAATTGCATATACTAAGCGCCTACTTTAATGCTGAAGGCTAGTTGCCTACATGTCTAGATCCATTTAGTACTGGTAGCTCCACGTGTACTGCGTTTTCAAGACCAGAGAAGGCCAGAACCCAGAACACATCCATTTAGCATTTGCATTTGCCACCAGCTGGAGACTTGAAAGCTCAGTCGTATCAAATTCAAAATGTTAGGAAAAATGTTAGGTTTCACGGATAAAATATCCAGTTGTTGGATTAGGATTCCCTGCTGTAACTCATGGTTACAAGTTGTTGGATTAGGATCCCCTGCTGTAACTCATGGTTACAGCACCCCTGCTGTGCACCACCCAAATGAGAGAAGGGAAAGAGAGAGAGTGAAGAGAGAAAATAACCATGGTTTACATGGGATCACAGCACAGCATGAGAGAGGGGGAAGAGAGAGAGGTGCTGTGCTGTGATCCCATGTAAACCATGGTTACTCTCTCTCTTCCCCCTCTTTCATTTGGGTGCACAGCACCCCTGCTGTAACCCGTTACAGCAGGGGATCCTGATCCCCAGTTGTTATGGACCATAGCCCCAAAGTAAAACAAATTGGTGAACTATGTAACGCTCTCTTGTCCCCTATTCAAGCATGCAGACTGACACACACGCGCGTGCACACACGCTCGCAAACCAATATTAACATTCTGGTGAGTCAGAAAAATTGGTCTTGGAGAAGGTAAATGGGATGGAAGCAACATGTAAGTGGTCAATCTAGTTATTCCTTGATGTTTGGAACCAAGTAGGCTTTCGACCCTGCTCCGACTCGCATCTGAGGTTGCGCTTTGTGTGACCAAGTAGGCTTTGGATCTCTGGTTCGAGCCTCCGGTATACAAGGCTCTTTCACAGAGAGGGCCTTTGAGTAATTGCTAGACACTTCTGCATTTTCCTAAATGTAAGCTCATCTGAACCACATCAAACGCCATATCCATTGTATGGTGCGTTGAACATTAGAGGCTATTGTATGATTACACAACCCAAATCGCTAAACACACAACTGGTATTTGTGCTTTAATTTTGATCGCTAACAACAAACTTCATTGTTGGATTGCCTCCTTCAATTAGTTTCCTTTTCTCAATTTTTGGCACGTTCCTAATGGCAAGAAGTCATGATGATCACGTTAACTCGGAATTGAGTTGACAGAGAGAAAAATGTGGGACTTATGAGGGAGCTGACTGAGGTACTAAGAAGTAAGAACTAATTGCCTTGGATACACACATCTGATTTCATTAACAAGACCCACTTAAAAACATGGTAGTTCGATATAAATGGACCAAATCAGAACTTGATGCAGGGGACTGGTAAGGATTATGACGTGCCTCATGGATGGACTCTCTGGAGCAAATTGAATGCTCAACAGAGGTAGATTGAACACTAATACCCCAAGCGACAAACATAAATTGAGTTTCAGGACAAGTAAGATTGGCGGTGTATCTGTCATAATGGGTCTCATCTGCATCGCAGGAAATTAGGTGAACACCAACCATAAAGAATTAATCATACATTCTCTATCTGTTTTCTCGTATGTATCAATCTTAAGGTACCCCAATCAGTTCCTTTATTTCCCTTTCTCACCCAATAAGAACTTTGATTACCTTTCCTCCATCAGAAATCCACAAGAAATGAAAGAGCGAGAGCGAGAGACGGGACAGGGATAACTAAGTTTGCTGAACCATTACCAACATCACCCGGTATAAAATGGTGACTAGCTACCCCGCCCCTACCATTCCAAATGAAGTAGATAGTATTCACAACTGATATCTAGTAGCCACAGAGAGTGGAATGAAGGGTAGATGAAGAAAAGAGACCCTACTCCTTACCTTTATGTTTGAAGTTATTAAAAAGGGGCATAGATTAGTGGCGTTTCCGTACTATCAAGCAGCAGGTTGGTAGCAAGAGAATGCCCACATTGCACTGTCAACCAATTCTGGTTACTTCGCTCTTGGTGTTAATGGGGCTTGGTGGCAACTACAGCTCAAATATCAGCTTGAGAAAGCATACCTGGTCATCGGCGCCTGTTGGAGTTCTACTTTTGCTAGGGATTGTTATAACGCGGTTACCCAACACACAGTTAACTAGTTCAGCTGATAAAGTCATTACACGACGGAAAGAGAGGACTGCAAACACTGCAATGCTCTGTACTTTTTATTGCGTAGCCTAAAGCTCAAATGGTCACAAATTGAACACGAAAAAAAAAGAGAGAAGAAGAAAGGTGTGCATAAAAGGCTTATTACCTGATCACAAGAGAAGATAGCCCAAGCCAAGGGCTTGCTGAAGAGCACGCTTCCTCTAACCATACTCACAACACACCTCAACCCTTGCACCAGTGAGTAGGCTGCAGCTAACCCATTGGCTACCACCAAAAACCTGCACCAATCAATTCAAAGCATAGAAAAATAAGTAATTCGCATAACAAGAGGCAACATCAGACCCACTAGAACATCTTTTTGAACTCAGCCAGCATCTCAAATGCAAAAGTACACAGGCAATAGTTCTCAAATACACCAGTATTCAGACTTTCATGTGTGTGTGTGTGTGTGTGAGTGTGAGCTGTGAGAGAGAGAGAGAGAGAGAGAGAGAGAGAGGGGATGTGTTACACAAGAGCCTTCATGTCTGTGAATTTGGCTTTCTTCTGAACACCAAAGATCGTTTTGACCTGTGTATCAGACCCTATAAGAACCGCAGCAAGAATGGCCAAGCCACAGATCAGACACCTCAAAACCAACTCTGCAAGCCTCACTCTCCTGTCAACAACCTTCAAGTTGCTGCCATGGTACACTGGAACATTCCCTGGACTCACACCAACACCCAAGTAGCTCATCTTTTATTGCAAATACTAGAGAAGATCGATCACTCCAATTACAAAGTGAAGTGGAGAAAGTAAAGGAAAGCCCTCAATACACACAGTAAAAGCACACACAAAAACATCGACTACCCACCCAAGTCCCACTACTTATAAAGGCACTCACCATTTTTTTTTTTTATCTCCCTTATATCATCAGCTTAATTTAATCTCCGTACATCTGGTGATAAGGTGTTACTGAATGTGCTATGATTGCCAAGTGACCTTAGCTAGAGCACCGGAAAAGTAAATGTACTAGTAAAGGATGTAAGGGCCATATATTGACAAGTTTAGGCAAACCGGCTGGTTTTGGACTTCTTGGTACTCTTGTGTGTACGGTTCAAATCAAGAGCTTGATCGGTGCAAATTTGGGAAAACTCATTTACCCTTAGATTAAATAAGTCGAGTCCAATTAGGGACACTAGTTAGAAGTAAAAAACTCTTGAGCTCGGCTCTTTCTGTTAAGCTAACTTAGTTCAAACAGAAACAGAGTTATACATATCAAATTGAATGCCAAACAGAAGCAGATCGAAAATAATATTCAAAAAAGTAGTGCGCAGTTGGAATTAGACTCAAAACGATTGTCCACTTTTGCAATTAATTTCAATTATCATTTATGAAAATTGATCCAAGTGTATATTTTGCTTACCTAGTATAATTACTTAAGTGTTTAGCGACGTTGTTAGACGCTTCGTCACATCTCACCGTAGGTCAAAACTAGTACGTACACAGTGACCATGTGTTCAAACGAGGGAAAGGCAACCTACCTCTCAAAATTAAGATCATTGAATTGAATGGAACGGGATCTGACATCTGGGTCTAAGCATTTAAGGACTACATGGGAAAAGAAAGCTCGAGATTTAGGACTAGTTTTATGGGAAGGGGCAACAGTTTGCTGTCCCAAGGCAAGAAGATAGATAGGGTGATGAGGTGAGTGAGGAGTGTTGAATCCTCCAATTGAAGGAAGATCTGACGGAATTTATGATGACCCATTTCCTTGTGCTTCCCCATTGACACGTTGTGCAGATCATTATCAGATGTGGATGTCGGACATGTCAAGCAAAACGCCATTAAAGGGTGGAAGTGAAGCTTGCAGGAATGATTAGTACTTGGAAGCACTCCATTGGAAGGGTGAGGCACTTTTGGATTACTTCTAGTGCTTGTTTTTGTCTCTAATGCACCCCTCACAAGTCACAATGATAGTAAGAAACAGCTAAAAGCAAGGAAAGGAGCTAGCTTTTTGACCCGAATCTTGTAATTTCATAACTTATTTTGTGAGTAAGTATTGTATTTAAAAACTTATATATAAATATATGATAGATTCATAAATCAGATTTTTGCGGTTTGAAATCGTAATTTATAAAGACGTTCTTCAAAAGTACTAAGCATATGTTAATAAGTTTTAAAATGCTACAAAGACGTAAATTCGTTTTTAAAGTATAATATTTGAGTTAACAACTCTAACAAAGACGACAAAATCATGATCGTTGTTATGGCAAGATAACAAACTAATCGGTGATACACAACAAGCATTAGCTCATGCCACATCAACGGGCTAAGGCTTTTCCCACCCCGTTCATAGTTAAAAAAAAAAATTCAAATCGAATCTCTTTAGCGAGTAGAAGAAGCCTTCAACAACAACTCCAGCCAAAGATCTCTATTTTCAAAATACAATGACTTGTGTGAATCCTTCAAGAATATACATGATAGCAAATTAAACTATTTCTTTCACATCCTTACCAAACTTGTGCATTACTCTTAATATGAATAGGTGGGTGTACTTGTTTAATTTCCCCATCATCTTGATGCCAGGTTCTATATTTTCGCATGGAGTTGGTCAGTCCTTGTCCTCCTTCTAACGAGAAAGAGACTGCAATGAAACCTAACTTCAATCTTTCTCTTCTCTCCAAGAGGGCATTTCATTTTACACTCACAAGGTGAATCGTCAAATATAAACAACCTTTAAAATGTTATATTTGTTTTAGAGCTAAGCTTTTGGCTGAGATGATATATACAGCCATCATATCTTCATACTAATTTAGTCATCTACGCTCCGCAAGTATCAATAAAGTATTTATATATCAGCAGTGAAGAGACCTTCAACGACGGCAGTAAAACTGATCAGTTTTTGTGAAAAGTGGAGCTCAAATATCAAATATCAGTTCTTGAATATTATCTCGTAAAAATTGTAAACATAAAAATATGTCTGTGTTGACGAATGTTCGAACAAGAGCACAACAGTCCCATAACGTAAACAAATATCGTAGCAAAGAAAAGAGAAATAAAGAAGTTGTTGATTAAGAGCATGTAGAATCGTGCGTGATTGTAATAAACGCATCGGTTGTTGCACACTACTATGACACGAACTTTTCCGAAAAGAAAAAAATAAAGCGCTTAGGCCATGTACAAAGTGCCACTAAATGCCTGAATCGATCCACGTGTGGAAGGTATGTTCTTGGGGACTTATTTCTCATTCGAAGTGCATGATGGGTAGGTACTGCACCATCACTTTTGTATGTTACTTGTGTTGAAATGAGAGAATTGAAATGCGTGCTAATATTAATGAAGATAACAAGCAAATTGATTTGCAACTGAAACTCCAACCTTTTAGTATATATATGATGAAACTGACAATGCATCAGAAGAGAATTGATTTCTGGCACGTTTACAAAACTCCAAGTCGCTGCCTTGGGCTATCACTTGCTATGAACATCATACTGTTCTTCCTCGAGTCCTTATCTCATTATGAAGGCACCATACCACCCCTTCCCCAACCCAGAAAATCAGAAAAAGCCCACTACTTTCTGGCCACTAGTCGTTGTTCCTCTGTTGAGATGGTCCTCCACGGTTCAGACCTAAATGGGGGAGGACCATTTGGCCGACGGGGCTGTTGATTGCCTGATTGCCCTCGCACTTGCGAAAGAGACGCTCAGTTTTTTAATTTTTTGTGTTCTTTGACGTTCGGTAAAACTTTTAAAATAAAATTTAAGCAGTTAAACGCTGACTTAATCATCGTTGTGTGTACATTTCTAAAGCAAATCACAATGGATACCATCAATAGTTGTTCCTTGATAAGAGAAATAGAAAAAAAAAATTACAATCATCAATGAGCGAAGCCCAAAGTATCTTCAGGGAAGGAACTCAAACTTGCACGAGCCATGGCCTGTCATCAAAAGATAAACAAGCATTATGACGATGAAGATCGTCATATGAGCTAGGTTCCCAATAGCAAGCTATGCCCATTGCAGACAAAATTACCCGACCGAATCTTTGAATACTTTGAATGCATGTTTAGAAGAAAAGAAAAGGAGTTTTGGGACTCAGGGAGCAAACAAGCAATAAAAAAAATTATATTTTAAGGAATGAATAAAACAAGTGATACTGTAGGGACCTTTTGAAAATTAGGTCCAAACATGAAGGGCAAAAATTGTAACTTACCCTAAAGTTAAAAGATCGGCCTAGCGCACGAGGCTTCCGCAGCGCTAATGCAACCTCACTCTCCCACGGAATGATAAATTAGCGTTTTGAGCCTTCCGGGCCAAAATGGAGCAGTTTTCCATATGTTTAGACCAACAGATCCTCACATGCTAATTTACTGGACTTCCAAAGAGGGGTAGAAACGTCATTCCTCTCCCCAACCCAACACCCCACACCACTGAAGTAATATAAGTTACTCACGCAAGGAACTTATTTTGGGGGCACATGGACTTGCTTTTGTTGTTTCACCAACATGTTCTATGAATGACCCTTCATTGACGAGCAAAGTCGACATTCATAGAGATCCATGCCAAGAAAACTAATTTTTTTGGTAACTCTACAGGTAAGCTATAACTGGCAAATGTGATAAAGATCTTGTTGTTTGGACTAATCTATATATATATAAAAAGCTAAAGCCTTCGCTTATAATCGCGACACGTAGGATTTTTAAAACTCTCTAATTACGCCACGTAAGATTTTTGGAACTCATTATTGCTTGCCACATAAGATTCAACTTTCATTCCTAGAGTCTCTTTTTCACCTAAAACTCCTTCACATATTTTTGCAACTTTCATTCTTGAGACTCCTTCTAGGAGAAAACTCCTTCACGCTAGCAAAACAGAGTACTCTATATACACTCTATGAAACCCACAAACACGGAACTCTTGAGCTCCCTGCTTCGAGTTCTGCTCTTCCTCAAATTGCCGTCCCGGCATGCCCAGAGTCTCCCAGACTTTGGTTTGAAGCAATTTCGATCAAAGAGAGGAGGGTCCTGTTTAACAGAGTAGGCTCCCAGTTTGTGGTTTGAATCAAGTCTTAATCAAATAGAGAAGGCTCTAACAGGTAACCCCTCTCCTTTGATCAATTGCAATTGCATTCGTTTTTCTGTGTTTCTGTGTTTTTCTGTGATTAAATTGCACTGGGCTGGTGCTTTGACGGGCGTGCATCAACTTTACTCAAGAATCCAAACAGATCCTCCCTCAATCGTCAATCTGCTCTTTGAGACACTAATGAGCCAATTCCCCTATTATAGGGGGATTGGAACAATTATATAATATGAACTAGAGCTAGAAATGAGGTTTGAATTGAATCGACCAATGTTCTGTTTGTAATGAAACAGGTATAAAGGTGAACGGATTCACTGCAAACAGAACGCAACAGCTCAGGACTTCTTCTTCGCTGGCTTGTCCAAGCCAGGACTCACGAACAACACATTTGGTTCATTAGTCACTGCGGCCAATGTCCAGCAAATCCCTAGCCTCAACACCCTTGGTGTCTCCCAGATTGTGGTTTGAATCAACTTTTAATCAAAGAGAGAAGGCTCTAACAGGTAACCCCTCTCCTTTGATCAATTGCAATTGCATGCGTTTTTCTATGTTTTCTATGGTTGATTGACAAAAATGAGATTTTTGGATGCAACCAAATGTTTTGATCTTTTCAAGCTTTTCAACCAGATGTTTTGCATCCATGTGATTAAATTGCATTGGGCTGGTGCAGTAGCCACAATTTTCAGAGATTTTCAATATTGTCTATGGTTGATTGACGAAAATGATATTTTTGGATGCAACCAAATGTTTTGCTTGCTCTATCATGATCTTTTCAGGCTTTTCAACCAGATGTTTTGATCGAATGTGATTATTTGATTCTTAGTTAGTGTCTCAAATTGTAACTCTACTACAGTGTCACCATCTGTTATGTTTCTTCAAACACAGTTTAGGCATGGGTCATACCCATAATAATCTTACACATTACTCATGTTTTCTTGAAATTATGTGTATTTAACATAGAATGCTCATAGATTTTGGTTTGATGCAACTTTAATCAAAGAGAAACGGCTCTAACAGGTAACTCTCCTGCACCGCACCTTTGTTAGTCTCTATACCAAGAAAATCACAAGTGCATGCTTTATTGAATGCATAAGCAGAATGGTTGACGACAATTGCGGAACTAAAAACTGTTTGGAATCAACCATGACCAATGAAAGAAAATCAAAATTCAAAGCAACTTACATATCTTTTTAGGAAAATAGAAGAATAACTTAGAAAACCAAAGTATAAAGAACAAAGATAGTTGATGTTATTTTCTTTCTAAAGGCAAGCTGCTCATATAGGTCCTAGCAATAGGAATCAGTTCCAACAAAGTTGATGATTGATTGAAGGAAGCCTAAATTGACTGTGTATCAGCATCTCTGGGATCCCGTTCCATATAATACTGCCTACTTTACAACAATTTTGGATGATTTGCTTATCTATTTGGACGCATTATAAAAGTCTGCAACAATTAGTGTGAAGGAAGTAAGCTCTTTATTTTCTATTTCGTTGTAATTTTTGGATGCAACCAAATGTTTTGCTTGCTCTATCATGATCTTTTCACATAAAGAAGGTACTTTGAGGAGCGCCTGAAACATGTATATCTTTGACTCAGCCTATTATCACCTTTTTGGTATTTGTTGTGACGTGGAGTATTTGATTCTTAGTTAGTGTCTTAAATTGTATATCAATATAAGCAAATAAAGATGAAGGTATTAGTTGATTCATAGATAAGCAAATGCAGGTGAAGTCCATTTGCAGCCACTTTTAACATAAGAAAAATGAAGGTGCTAGATAAGTTAGTCATCTGTGCTAATTTAATTTGTATATCAATGAGTAGTTAATTTGAGACGGCCTATTTTCAAGCTTTTTAACAGGATAGAACATTTGGCTTCAGTGGCTTAGCTAGACTATTAGTTGATTCATAGTACCAACAATGAAGGTGAAGTCTATTTGCAGCCACTTTTAACATAGGAAAAAGGAAGGTGCTAGATAAGTTAGTCTTCTGTGCTAATTTGATTTGTATATCAATGAGTAGTTAATTTGATTCAGCCTATTTTCAAGCTTTTTAACAGGATGGAAGTTCATAGATAAGCAAACGAAGGTGAAGTCCATTTGTAGCCACTTTTAACATGGAAAAATGAAGGTGCTAGATCAGTTAGTCATCTGTGCTAATTTGATTTGTTTATCGCACTGGCTAAGTGGTGGCGTTATTGCACTTCACAAACACCAGGGGGTGCCTGAGCAAGATTTTCATTTATAGTGATACCAAGAGAGGACCACCACCACTGAGCACTGAGCCAAGGTACTGCAGCTTTGATGCCTAAACTATGTTTCTTGAAACATAGTTTAGGCATGGGCCATATATAATTTAAGACACTAACTTGACTTCGATTATCCTCAGCCTGCCAAGTTCTGCTTGACTTTGATTATCAACTTGCGTTTGTTCGAGCTAGAGAAGGATCCTATTTAACAGAGAAGTCTCACAGATTTTGGGTTGAATCAACTTTAAGCAAAGAGAAAAGGCTCTTACAGGTAACCTCTCTCCTTTAATCAATGCATGGATTGATCGTGACACTCTTCTTGCACCGCACCTTTGTTAGTCTCTATACCAGGAAAATTGAAAGTGCATGCTTTATTGAATGTATAAGCAGAATGCACAACGACAATTGCGGCACTAAAAACTGTTTGGAAGCAACCAGGACCAATGAAAGAAAATCAAAATTCAAAATAGAAAGGCAACTTACAGAATATTTCTCGGAAAATAGAAGAATAACTTACAAAACCAAAGTATAAATACAAAGATAGTTGCTCAAAGCAATCTATACTAGATTTTGGTTTGAAGCAATTTTCCTGAATTTGTGAATTTCTAATGCTATTCTTTGTAAATCGATGGTAGCTTGACTGTGTATCTAGATGGACTAAATTGCTCCACGACTCATAGTAGGGGAAAGAAGAGATTTATGTTATGTTTTAGTGCATCAGCATCTCTGGTGGATCTGATTGCTTTGAGATTTGAAAAAAGAGCTGCAACAATTTCTTTGTTTTCCACCTTTCAGTTAAAGTTGCACCCCCAACTTCGTGGAGTCGTGTATGATAGTTCTTCTACTAAGAATAATCAAGTCCTTGGGCTCTAACGTGTTGTTTGCTTCTTCAAGGACATGATCCTTTACTAAGTTAAAAACAAGATTTTGCACTGAAGATTAAATGCACCATATAAAAGATTTCCCAGAAAGCTTAACCACACAAAATGATACTCATGTCCTGTACATATATAAACAGTACATATAGAATACTGCTTAGAATGCTGCTAGAACTATTCTACTTTTACTTGAACATTTGTTTGTTTTTTTTTTCTTATTTCAGCTCCTTCCTTTCCAAGTTGTATAAGCACATGTGATGCGTTAAAAGTGTCTTAACTAGCATCCTCTTTTCTCTGCATGGTTAAAATTGAACTTTCCTATAGCTAGCATAATATAGTACAACAAAAATATTATCCTCCCATTGTCCAATTGCAAACTAATTTAGGGAGGTGAGAGTTTGGAATATAGAAGTGGGAAAGAGCCTGCCAAACAGCATGAACACCAACTCATTGAGGAAGTTAGGTGAAACCAACTTAGTTATCACTGCTCCAAGACATTCGTACATTAAACTTTTACTTCACCAGCATTTTCATTTTTTCAGCTTTTGTTAATTTCTATCGGTGGCCGAATATATGTTGTGATTTCCTAACAGAAATTTTCAACATGTTAACTATATCGAGTGGAATTTCCTATACCTCTTTCAGCATAAAGCTTTGTCAAGATTCTAGGAAATAAACTTATTCCCTAAGTGTTGAATTTGCTCACACCCTTTTCCTTTTTTGAGTGTGGTTGTACTATATAATACAGTAACAATGTAATTTGATATGTTGCCTTGCTCTAAAAATGAATTTATTTTGTTAAAGTTGAAAATATTAGAGTTGAAAGAGATTTTTAAATCAAAACAGTGAATTATATGTCCATATAAAATGTTCAAAAGACCTGAAGCATTTACTTTGTTCACCACAAAAATGGATTTCAAACAATAGCTAAGGTTGTTTATTAACTACTGCGATGTGCTAATAAATATTACACTATTACCAAGTATAATTTTAACCTTTCCATATCTTATAGTTAACGAACCTTTGTTAGGTCACCCTTCTATTTGCAATGGTACGGTTCCTTTCATCAATCTGATTTCAACAATATAGAGAAGCTAGGGCACGAAGGAAAAAGATTCTCAACATTAAAAGATACGGAACACCTACACCGGCAACACGGCTCCCCTAGCTAGATCACAGCTGTGGAGAGCACTTGAAAATAAGATACATGGACCGTCAACCTTGGGCTATGTCTTCCAAGATCAATGTACAATCTTTGGTACGTGCCTTCTGTGTTATAACTTTTACGGCCTATGTCAATGATGTGGGGTGTTTTTGTATGCATATCTAATTGAGTTATTGCTCAAATGTAATTAACAATATCACCTTTCCAGGAAGAACATATAGAGAACTCTATCTTCCGCGATTGACGTTGGATGCCCTTGCATTAGGTGATTGTTATGGCTTATTTGGTTACACTAACCACACTCAGTGCCAAAAGTGAAAGGAAGAATAGAGCTAGAAAAGTAATCTATGATGATTAGCAGTATCGATCCTGAATTAGTCTATAACCAAATTGGTGTTAAAGGTGTTTAATTACGATTCTTATATATTACGTAGTGGACTAATTTATTCGAAACATTTACATACTTGTGTACAGTTAACTACAGTAAAAAGTTTAAAATGTTTAAAAATTAGCTCATTTACCTTTAGAATTCACTATCTTTATTTCTCTTTTGAAATTTTGAACGGATATGATTGACACTAAAATTAAATTGCATCGCGTCCCGTGCATTTGCACGGGCACGTTAGCTAGTATTAATAACCGAAGAAACTGGTGCAAATTCTTTCGTTTCTTACTTGGGTTAAGAGCAGTGATCATTGCCGCATCATTGAAATAGCAAGTGGCTCCTTTGTGCTTGAGCTTTTGATAGTAGCTGTTGAATGCAAAGGAGGCATGGTCCTTCACAGTATTTGGGAGGTAGCAAGGCTGGTTTACTTGTATCTGACTACAATCCGCACCATTCTGACAAGCCCAATCAAGGGCCATCTGCAGCTCTCCCACTGGGATCTGCTCATCAGCTATGCACCAATCACTATACTGTGCATCTAAGAACAAAAAACAACAAATTTTAACCATCAGATTCATAAACTTCAGATTAGCTATTTCAAAATTGAGGCTCATAGGTGCACTTAGGTGCACCAATCGCTAATGTGACATCGAGATCACGGGCACAAAGCTGTCTCTCCTCAGAGCAGGGCTAAAAGTACGATCGAATGGTTCATCAGACTACTTGTGTATGCAGTGCAACAAGCAAGAAAGATAAACAGGTTTTAAGAATGTATACCAGATTTTTGTGACAACATTGAGGACAGAAACATCAGAGTGAGCAAGACCCTTATGGAAGCAGGCAACATGGATCCTTTGAACTTGTTACTGACGCCTTTATCACAAGTGGAACTGGCCATTTTCAAACAGTAAACGCTGCATATATATACACGTGAAGCAAATCTGGAAACATCAAGGGAATTCTTGGATTTATGTAAAGTTGTGATACCAGTGTCGTTTTGTTCCTTTAACCTTACGATGATGAACTATTTACATGTCTTCTCCTTGAAGTTTCTGAATTATCCTTTTGTTACGGCTTCAATTCTAATATAGCACTTTGGTAAAGCTGGAAATGGCTATGAAAGACATTTTACCATGCACAAGCCTTTCCTGAAAGAGATTCGGTCATACATTTTATTCAAAGATATCTAGTGCATACTTAATGAGTTCATACTCTTATTTCATAGAATCGGTACCTCGATATTCCTATCTTAGCATGACCATGATTACTGATTGCAATTGTCATTAGATCATTATTTATCAAGTTCTCAGTATAATATACCGTAATTAACAAGAACTGGAGAAGTATCAGCGGCTGAGTGCCTCAAATAGGAGAGAGATGATTTCAGTATGGTTGCCATCAAATGAATAGATCTGGTTTCAGTTCTGCAACTTCAGATGTTAGTCAATAGTCAATAGAGCATCAACATCACCTACTTGAGAAGAAATCTTATAAAGGGAAATGTGAAAGGATTCCGTCCACATTTGCCTAACATGCTCTTCTCAGACTGGTTGATTCTGTTATGTACAATTTACTGGAAATCGGTGACACCAGATCCAGTAGTAAGTTGAATTTCAGAACCCCAACTATAACCAATCTTTTGGCAATTTTGGGCACGCACATAATTGTTTCTTCTTCCCTTGCTCTGGTTGCTGCTTTCATTTTTTGGTTGGTAAATTGTATTAAAATGCAAAACAGAAACGGCCTAAGAGCTCCTCAGGCTACACCTAAGAGACGCAACAAACCCAACAGTTACAACCAAAAAAAAGCAAGTTTCAAGAGAGAGGAGACATGGGATGCATGGGATAACAGACCAAACTTAGCAGATAACTCAGCATACCCATCGCTATGTAACCAACATCTCATTCTCTGCATTACATGCCTAGCAGTCTCTTGTGAAACATCAACACAGCTATAACAAGATACGAACAAGCTTCAAATAAAAAGCTGAGGTATACTTCTGGCATGAGATCACCCAAACGCGTAATCATTGTACCCAAGGACATGCAACTGAGCTCACTTTATTTACCATATAACCAAAGAGAGACAAACATATGGCTCTAGGAAATGGACAAGGATTGATGTACATAGCCTTAGCCCCACTCTTGCTGAGAGCGACTTTAGCATTGTGCCAAGGCCCAACCTCTGACAACTAAATTTAGGAGATCAATTCATATACATCGGAAAAAGGATAAATCAAAGTGATGCCAATTGACTCCCATACAATAAGCGAGATGCATGGAACAAAAGAAAATTCAAATCCACAAAAGGAAAACAAACCCAAAGCAGCTCTCGACCATGCACCACACAACCATACAACAAGAAAGATCAAATAAAATAAGGATAAAAGTGTATGGCATGGTACATGAGCCCTGTAAGTTGAAGCAAGATGAATAGAACACTGCAGTAAGAGTTTTAGACCTAGTCAGTTGGCCCTTCGATTAGAAATCCAATAGAAAAAGCTTGACTTACTCAAGGAATAGCACCAAAAGAGTGCAGGTCATTTGAGTGGCCCTCCGGCTTTGAGGGTATATTATACATGTTCTTAAGCAGGTCTTGGATCTTGCTATACATCAGCATTTGAGAAGGGTCACTTCCACCTGCACTGGTTTGTGACGCTCTTGAACTCTCTTGAAGCTTAATCTTCTCGAATAAATACTGCTTCTCGGCTTCGGCCTCATTCAAACGTTGCTTTAAGTACCTGCTCGCATAATCCTCCTCCGATTTTTCGGTTTTGGCAAGGGCAATCCTTTGTATCCTCTCAGCTTCTCGTCTAGCCTCACGGGCCTTGAGCTCGAACATATCGGCCTCGGCCTGTTTAAGCCTTACAATACTGTCGAGCTCGTCTATTTGTTGTTTCTTCTTTTGTCTTTCCATCTTCAGTGTGGCTACTTCCCTGGCTTTGTCCTTGAGCTCCTGATCGCAAGCCTCAACAGCTAGACGGGCTTTATTTACCATCCGCAACTTCTCTTCTTCAACCATTTCCATTTTCCTAATGGCTTCCTGTACAACCTCAGCAATCCGGTTGAATGCCTCCTGTGGGGCTATAACTCGGCCAACATCTTCAGTTTCTGAATTCTTTGTGAGGTCCACCTCGAGCTCTGTAAAAGGAGCACAGATTAATTACGACGTTCTAGAGGGTAAAAATGAAGTGTATCTGTTAAGTTACCACATGCTCAAAAATCTTAAGCTGTTAGAAAATAGGCGCTTTTAAAACACACCCTCCCGTGCAAGCCCTCGATTGCACATGGAGAGACAGAATAAAAAAACCTAAATTAAGGTGTAACACCACTAAGTGTACATATAAACTGAGTTCAAATTGCACTATTATAGTAGAAGGCCAAACATGCAAACTCAACCCAAGACCTTGCCAAACTAGAGCTCTGATATCAAATCAAATTAAGGTTGAAGAAGGAGAAGAAGAAATGGAAGATATTAGAGGAAAGGTTTGAGACTATACGCCCTAATCTCTCCCGAAAATTTATATGACCAACATTTTACATGATAATAATACCCTCAGATATAAATAGATCCACTAGTATCAAATACCATAGACTGCACCCACCAATCCTTAACTATTAATTCTCCTGTGCATCTCCCTGTAGCATAAGACATTGCCAACAATTCATGTATTATCAGTGAAGTATGCGATCCCATTTGCCTCTCCACTTTTTCTTAAACTCAATAGCCAAACAATAGCATTAATTAGGACAAAGCAACTAACATTTTAGGATGAATATGATCCTTAGTTGTCATCATTTTGAAAGACAATCATGCCTTCTAGCGTTCAACTTTGTAAACAGAAGGTGCGGTCTCAGGAAGTTTAAGCAGGGCAGGAGGTTATCAAATCTAATATTTCAGGTATGTCCCCTAGATAACCAGCATAATAGCAAACTAATTCAAATACCAATAACATACATGGGCAACCATAAAAGACACTAGCATCCACATCAAGCATCATTTTTTACAATCAATCTAATGTAACCAGAGGTGAATGACATATACTTCTTTAGTAAGTTAATTTCTGACACAAATCCTCAAAGGCCAGAACCTAAAACAAAACATATCAGCTCATACAAGCTGCAATCTAGTGTACTTTTAAATTCCTCGCTAAAGCTTCTACGTTAGAAGAGCATACAGAGTTTCCATATAAACCTTCACATAACTCTAGAAGAAAGAATACAATATCGATCCTTTATATCGTCAAACAATAATCTAAGTTCAATAAGCTAAATAAAGAATTTCAAGATTCTTCCACTCCCCACAAAAGCAGCAGCAGGGAGCGATTTACAATCGTAAAATTACACAAAATAGCTAAGACCCAGCATATGTCAATGTAGCACCATATGTTCATCATTCAGATTGTACAACTCAAGATATATATGATAAACGGCATAGTCACCAATCACGTAAAGTTGACAAGCTGATCATGGGTAACATTGCTAATACTTATGTTTACTTGCATCTATTTAACCTACTTTTTCAAGACCTATGATGGGCATAGCAGATTGTACAATAGTCACCAATCACATAAAGTTGACAAGCTGATCATGGTTCACATTGCTAATACTCGTGTTTACTTGCATCTATTTAACCAACTTTTCCAAGCCCTATGATGTGCATAGCGGTTGTATATTAAGTCAAGCATTTACATTTCGAAGCTATGTAGCCCCTCTTTCTGGTATCTTATCACCTTTGCATTGATTATGTGCAAGGAAGGTCCTACGGAGAACTGTTTAGTGTTTACTCCAAAATTGACGGGATTGTTGTCATGTCTACTATAATAGTAGAGCTCGTAGTGTATGAATTTCACGTCTCAGAATTGAGAAGCATACTACAAGCATACCACAGAAAAGGCATCTGATAGCTATTTTTAGAAAGGCTTAAGTTCACCCTGTACCCCAAGGTTTGCAGAAACCCCAAGGTTTATAAACAGGCAACGAAAACCCCAAGGTTTGCAATGTGTTGCAATTGAAGAATTTTACTGAACGGTGTTACGAAATCTACTAGTGGTGAAGGACATTTTTGTCTTTTCAACCCCCTTAGACTAAACCCATCTTCTTCCACTTCCACCACCCCTTCCCACCTCCATTTTCACCCCACTACCACTATTTTCAGCTTCCTCCATGTTCCGTCAACACTCAAACACGCAGACACCTATCAACCCCACACCGTTCCCCGTCATCCACCACTAAACTCCACTAGCCGCTGCCACCGCCATCCTCCACACACAAACCCCTCCCTGGTTACCCACCACCAACCCGGTCAGCCATGCCACATTGCCGCCACCACCACCAACCTCCATACACAAACCTACCACCATCCTCCACGCACAAACCCAACCCCCTCCCCCCTCTTCCCCCAACCGTCCCCCGTTACCCATCACCAGCCTCCATAACAAACCCACCACCATCCTCCACACACGCCCGCAACTGTGGGATCTGAGTTTGGTGGGGCACGGTGGTTGTGAAGGAGGAGGAGAGCAGGGGAGAGCCGAGCAACGACCAAGGAAAATGAGAGTGCCAGCGGCAAGGGAAGGCGAGCGGCCGCGGTGGAAGGGGAGCAGCAGAGAGCCGGCGGCAGGGGTGCCGGTAATAAAATCCTTCAACTGCAACACATGGCAACCCTCAAGGTTTTCCTGCCTATCTGTAAACCTTAGGGTTTTAGCTGCAACTTTTGGGGCTCAGGGTGCAATTAAGCCTTTTAGAAATGACAAAGAAAAGTGGAATTACAACCTCAAAGAAATCGTGCCGAGAGAGGTAAAAAAAATAAATCATACCTAATTGGCTGGTTTAAAACAAACTATTGAGCAATTGTTTACGATGAAAAAAGTTTCAGATTCCTCTGTAAGCCCTGTCGATTCATCAGAAGTCATTACAAATCACAACTTAAGGTCAGTATATACGTCAACCAAGTATAGTTGACAATATTCCAATGGACAAAAACTGAGTCAGAAGATATCTTATCATCCTTTTCTGTTTTGTAGTGCAGTCCATGCAATGAACACAGCGATAGAAATCACAAATAGAATGCTGACCTTGGAAAAACATCAACAACACTTTACAAGCCATTGGTTCTGCTACCCCTCCTTTCAACTTCTCTATAAGTTCTTCACACTTCCAGAACAGCTTCCTCCCTTTGGGATCCTCACTACCACGAAAAATTCTGCTCACATATTCAATTTCTCTGACAAGAGCTTCCCGATCCCAGCTTGGTGCACACTGCTGGAAGACATCTTTAACCCACCCTAACAACTCAGATGTCCTACTGCAAGCTCGGCACCTGAAAAGCATCTCTGCTGAGCTTGCTCCATTCTTAACGCAAGCGCCCATGCCAATTTGCCCATTGCGTATTGCACAGTCAGTGTGGGTCCAATGAGAACATAAATCACAACCAATCCACCGGCATGTGTTGACCTCAAAATCAAACTTGTTGCAAATCACACACATACAAAGGTTGCAAAAACCATTTCTTTTTGAGCAAATCTCACAAGTACAATCCTCTGCTGGAATTGGATTTCCGCATGCTATATTTCTGCACCTCTTAAATAAGAAAACTTCAATAAGAGAAGCTTGAGAAAGGCTGACACTTGGATGCAAAAATGCTTGTATTCCTGTCCTGATTGCGACTAGGACTTCTAGCTGGACCCGGTGAGATGTCATTAACGTGTTAGCAGTCAAATCACCCCTACTCTGAACTACCTTCTGCAGAAACATAAATTCCTCTCTGTGCTGAGGACCACCTGCTCCGTCAAGAAGAACCCGAAGTTCACTCTTGAACTTCTCGAGAAATTCATCTGGAAGATTTTGCATTCTTTCTGCTATTATATCCACTCTTTCTCTAACTACATCACGGAGAGACATCTTATCCGAGCTTGAAATGTAGCGGACAACAGAATGCTCAGAAAATCCATTCTCTCTGTCCTTCTCCTTCTCCAACTTTTTTGCCAGCAAAGCATCAGAGGTGGGCCAGGTTTCACGTGAACTAGCACTTTCTGATGGAGACTCACGCACCTGATCAGAATCCAAGCAGCGCTCTTGAAGATTAGAAGTCCCACAAGCATCTGGTGAAACTAGAGATAAAGACGTTTGCAGGCCTCCAGGCCGTGGCTGTTGGCGTGGTGGCAGCATTTTTGGCGAAGATTGCTGACTAAAATGAGACCCAGAAGATGTTCCCATGTAAAAAGCCACCGTAAAAATTCTGAAAGCAAAGCAATCAAAGTTCTCTCAGCATTGTTTATATTTAGTCACCCACTAACTTTTTTCCATAAGCATTACGGCATTACTAAAAATTGTATTTTTAAAGCACAAGCTAAGCACAACCTACCACAGAAATCATCCAAGAGAATAGTCCAAAATGCAGCAGATAGCAATGGCTATAACAGAGATAAGCGGTGCAACAGTATAGTTACTCCTCCTTGACATGGAGGCCATGGGTTCAAAATATGGAAACATTCAAGTAAGGCTGTGTCCATCTCACCGAAACCTTCCCGGAGCCCGCATTTGCCCGAGCTGGGCTAGCCCTAATAAGTGAAGATCATATAGATGCCGTTGTCAAAGGAATCAATTTTACGCTCCAGCCGATATCGCAACTTTCTTCCTGTTAATCTAGCCATGTTGTTCAAAAAAAGAAATCTCGATACTTCAACTTCAGGGGGGAGAAACAATGAAGACGACTAGAACCCCACACCATTGACAAATCAAGGATAATAAATTTATACCTAAACAGATCCACTTCCAAATCTCCAATACCAGTTAGGGAAAGAAAAAAAAAACCCCCAATTCCCTAGAAAAGTAAGCATTCACTAATTCACCACCACAAAATAACACAGGAGATCAAATAGCATAACGGGTATCTCAGCTTGACCTTCAAACTACAAAATTCGTTAACTAAACAAAATCCTTCCAGAAACCAAACCCTGAATCTCTACTGAAATAACCATTAAAAAATTGAGTGCCACAAAGTAAAGATGAGATCAAATAGCGTAATGGGTATCTCAGATCAAAGTGATAAAATTGCAGCTGAGCAAAACCTCAAGAAAATTGATATAAACAGCAAGATCTGGGTCTAATTAAGATGAAATTACTCACCAGTAAAACCCCTAATTGGAAACCCAACAAAATTCCAATCCAGCTGAAGAGAAGATTGAGTGAAATAAAGCCCGAGCTCAACCCCTCAAGAAGGGCCGAAGCAGCCGGCTTTGTCTAATGATACTTTTGGAGTTGCTGAATTAATTGTTTTTAACTTCACCTTTTGACACGATGAAGAAGAAAGAAAGAAGATATGACCGGACTAGCCGGTGGTCAGCTTGTTGGTCAACTCCCACACAACGTTTCTATTTCCCGCGTGTTTGACTTTTTCTCTTTGCCAATTTTCTACGACAACCGCCTCTTTCTGGCTTTCCTTTTCGTCTTTCCGGTGAAATTTCAATTTATCAGTCAAAGACCATATAACAAACGTAATAAATTTGTAATACGATTTGTGCTGCTTAGAGGTTCATCTATAATTCACCGTTACCATAAATCGGGCAAACTCGAGCATGTTTGATACAAGTTATTCTATCGAGCCCACCATGCACAAAACTGAATACTTCCATTGCATTGGGCCTTGTTTACACTTCAATTCTTTTTGCTACTTGGTCTGTCCAATTGGGGGGTGAAAACTTTTAAAATCTATGTTTCGCAGTAATTTGTGATCGTCTAGTTGTAACGGTCTTTCATTTATGTAAGCCGAAGCAGAGAAATTTTGTAAGTCAGACTTGTCAATTTCACCTAGAGAAGGATTGGTTGATCCGCGTCAAACAAAGAAAGGGGTAATACATTGACACTCTCATATTTACTAATGACATTTGTGTTGTAACTTGGGCATTACTAATTGTAGATAAAAGTGAAACGAACACTAAAAGGATGCTAAAAAGTTCGTTGAAGAACACATAATTCTCGCGCATAGATTGCGGGGCTCACCATTTACATGTTGAAATGGTGACTTTTATGCGATGCAAAGGTCCATAGTAATTGCTTAATGCTGGTTATTTTTAATCAAATATACTTTCAAAATCGGTTGCATCTCAAAAACCATAGTAATTGCTTAATGCTGGTTATTTTTAATCAAATATACTTTCAAAATTATGTGGTTTTTTGTGATGCAACCGAGTTTAAGATGTTGAGACACGCCGTTCTAAATATGCTTGAATCTCATCGAGCATCGGCGGTTCAGATTTGAGATGCACTTTATTTAATGATAGCTACCACCAAGAAAAAGTGCATTTCGTGCAGGGCTGCCTTTCTAAATTTGAAGCAACCATTTCAAACGGTGTCTTTTCTAATCCAACTCTAATCTTCAATGCTTTGTGTATAATCACGGACAAGAACAAGTTGGCCCAAATTTAACTAACGACTTTGTTGAGTGAAAGCAGAAATAACATGAAAGTAGAACTATTAACACTCGTTTAAAAGTCAGAGAGTGAAAGAGTGCACAGCCAGAGCGCAAACATGCAAGAACAAAGATAATTAAGAGAGTGAACATATCCCATTCCAAAAGGATTTGGTGACTAAATCAACGACGTGTGGCCTGATTTATTGCATCGTGCATGCATGTCGATGTCGATCAAAACCCTAGCCACCAAAAAAAAAAAAAAGATAACCAGTAATATAACATACTATATATAATTAAGCTTGTTCGCTCCGAGAAAAGCTACAATTGTTGAAAAAAGGTCTCTCGAACCTGCTAAATTAGGGTTCGAGTCTTGTCAAAGTCTTAAAGGCGGCCATTGGCCGAGCTTCTCCTCGTATCGATTGGAAAAAGGTCGGTCATCATATACGTATGATCAGACACATAAACTGATCATTATTCCTATGCCTACAAATGTAGAGAAGTATCAACATCAGAACCAGCGTCATCATACTTGAAAGGAGAGCGTGCCAAGGATATGTCACTGAGCCATAAGGACGGCGTCTTGGTTAACTGTGGTTGAGCCTTGTTGTTCCATAAATCAACATGGTTGATCACTTGTGGTGAAGGTGAAGAACTTGGCCAGAGGGAGAGAGAAACTTGGAAAGGTGGCTGCCTTGGCAGTGGGACATTAATCAACTGATCGGGATGGAAAAACAGCTTGGAGCATTCCATGGAGGATGAAGAACCTGTGGCAGTGCATCTTTCGGAATCAGTGAACAGTCTCAGAAGCTCTTTCCCTTCTCTCATCTCCTTCACCTTCTGCAACTGTCTAAACCTCTCTTGCAGCAAAGCAATGGAAGAACAAGAAGTAACTGTGTGATCGCCACTTAATTCCCTACCCATTTTTGTGTGTGTGTGTGTGTGTGTGTTTTGAGCATAGATAGAGGAAGGGGGGATAGAGAAAGATTGTTGTTACCAAAGTAGGGTGCCTGAAATGGCTTCTAATGAGTAGTTCCAGCTGCCTGCTTAGCTATATATATGTGTGCATAGCATGTACCTCCCTTTCTTCTAATTTGTATTTTCCATTTTTTCCTTTTGTGTGCCTAGGGAAAAGAGAGTGTGAACCTCGACGCTTTTTAAATGCCCGGAAAACGATCGTCACCGATCGACTATGTGTGTAAGTGCTTCACACTAAAGTAGATGCGAACGTTACTTCATTTGACACCAGCAAGCCAAATATAACATTTCATTTGTTATCATACAATAGCGAGAAAGTTCTAAGGCCAAGCTTTTTGGCAAAAAAAAGCAAACCTATGCCGTCACGCTATTTTCTATGGCGATCACGTAGAGGCATTGATATGATGCATGTTGGTAGCAGAAATTATTGGACTCTCCAAATTACATATGATTTCACAATTAAACGTTACGATTAACTTTGATCACCCGTTCTTCATAAAATATTTGGCCAATAATCGGTCACAAGAGAGTCAAATTCTGGAAAGAGAACTCAACAAGTATGGGTCAATATAGTATTTTTCTCAAGATCCATGCATGTCTTGCACTATAATTGGTTCTAAATGATTCGAAAGTAGAAAGGGTGGGGGCATCGGCAGCTAAGCCACAAGATCCAACAAGAAAGTGGTTGTGAGGCCAATCTAAGGAGTACTTGGTTTTGTGTATGTGAGGGGAGAGGCCAAAGTAAAGCTAAAAGAGAAAAGGATGGTTAGGAAACTCCAAACAAGTTTCACACAGTAGCTCATGGAAGCGCATGTTTGTTGGAATAATAGGTAGGGGGTGGATGCTCCTGTAGCCTGGTCCCCCAAAAAAAGCCCCCCTTTAGCTTTGGAGAAGATGGTGCCTCTTTTTGTGGGCTTTGGATGCACATCAACTTTAGATTTCTCTTTCAAAATTCCCCCTCCAAATGCTCTCTCTTTTGGGTTTTTCTGGTTGTTTTTGAGCCTCTGGTGGGGGCAGTTTCAGGGAAGAAGACAAGGGTGAATAATCTGAGGAGCTCACCATGCTTTGATTGAACCCATAATGCTTGCATGTACTAGGAGAAACTAGCATAAATTTATGAGGAAGGAACATACTAACATTCTCTCTCTCTCTCTCTCTCTGGAAAATCAAAAGCAAACCAACATTCTTTTTCTCTCGCTTTCTCTTAGAGTTTCATGTTTTGTCTTGGTGCGGTTGGATGGAAATGGCATGCAGGGACCAAAGCTGCAGATGCTAGGCTTTGATGGGTAGCATGCTCCTTTAAAGCACAAACGGCCCCCTCTTCTATCCTACTATTGAATGGTGGAATTTTGAAATTTGCAGAGCGGGTAGGGCTTTCATTCTCATTGATTATGATAATTGTTTGTTCCGATAGTTAAATGGACCCATAAACAATTAACTATTAGAGCACCGGGACAAATTTTTTTATCATATAAGAGGAACATAAAATAGTACGTGAACATACAACAGATAAAACAAAGGGCAGTTGCTTAAGAGACTGACGGAGTATTAGTTATCTACTCATGAGTCTAATATTGAGGGTAGCTAAAAATTAACGAAATATGTCTACCTTATCTTCCTTTCTGTCTGTTTCCCTAACAAATGCAACAACAATAGCTACTACACTCCACAATTCTCGCAAATTGTCACGTTATAGTTGTAGCCCATGCAACAACATTCCAAACATTCGACACCAATCTCCGCTCAAAAGACCGGCCGCAAACACACATCTATGCTCATGATGTCCAAAAACACCAGCAACGATAAACTTTAGAGAAAGCGAGAGAGGCTATTTTCGCTTCTCTAATGTGCTACTTCAGCGTCCTATTTGTCGTTAAGTGAAAATACTAATAATCATAGATAGTACTCTTCAATGGGACACACGAAGATTTACAAACTTGGGCCCTTGCAGACTGACTTGGGTTGGGCAAAGGCATATGGGCCTGCACCGCAACAAAGTAAACAAGGCCTGTCATGTGATTCTTTTAAAGGCCTTCGTTCAAGTTCACGAGACAACACCCCCCCACCCTCCTTCAACTTTTTGGGCTTCATGTATCTGCTCTCTAGAGTTTGGGCCATACATTGGAGCGTAGTCTTTCCGAGGAACGGAGTCACATTAGACAAGTCCACCTCCAAAAATGGTATATATATATATATATATATATATATATATATATATATATATATATATATATATATATATATATATATATATATATATATATATATATATATATATATGGGAGCTGATCCGTTGATAGCGCTAGCAAAATGGGAGATCTTGCTAGCGCGATCTGACCGTCCATCCTGAAAGATGGACGGCCCAGATCGCGTATTTTTGCGGCGCTGTCAGAAGTCCGCTACACTGTGTAGCGGACGACACTTTTTACCGTTTTGCCCCTGCACCCCCTCCGCTACACTGTCTAGCGGAGCACATAATTGAAGCCCACGTGTCTGTTGTCCGCTAGACAGTGTAGCGGACGACTGACACAGTCAACACGACTGTTACTTTGTCATTATCTTACCGTCCGCTAGACAGTGTAGCGGACCGTTTTTCCCTTTCTTTACTCCGAAACCCTTATTCATTCCTTCTAAACTGCTATTCATTCCTTCTTCTCACAATTCTTCTAGCGGTGTTGGCAAGTAGATCGGCGCAATTTCTTCTCAAGAAATCCTTTATTCGACGAATCAATCACGTAAGTTCACAAACCAATCCTTTATTTGTTCATAATCTAGAGTTGTTATCGCGGCTTATGCATGATTTTGAATGTGTGCGAAACGCTGCATTGTGCTAGCGTTTGTCAATGTATCTATATATATATATAGATTATATATGTGTATTGCGTATTATTTGTTCATGTGATTTCACTTGTAAAATCCCATTCCGTGTCTGTTTGTATCTATGTACATTGCATATACACAGCATGTGAACTTATGTGAGTATTATCTGATCACATGCTAGCGTTGACTGTGCTAGCGTTGTATGTTTGAGAATGTTTACGCTTCCAACCTTGCCGTTTTGCATAATTTCAGTTGCGAAAAATGGATTTCAACCCTGGACCAGAAGATCCGTCCGTATTATACGACCAAGCAAACCATATCAGTACGCTCATATGGGATGGTGGAGTAAGATACTTATTTTATCAACTTTGTTATTCTTGGGAACGTTGTATATCGTTTAATTTGCTTAAATTGTATTTATTAATTCGTAGGAAAGAGCACTTCTCAACACGGTAGAAGTATCCGATAATTTTAAAGAATGGAAATTGAACAGAACCCAGAAAAGATTACTGCGTGGGATTGGGTTTGGGATTTTCACGCATGGGCAGATCTTTCAACAACTTGACCGGCACTTAATAGGTGCCCTTGTTGAAAGGTGGAGAAGTGAAACGAATACGTTTCACTTCCCTCTCGGAGAGCTGACAATTACCCTAGAAGATGTAGGGTTCATCTTAGGGTTACCGGTGACGGGGCGGCCGGTAATAGCTCCTCCGTCGGAAGCAACGAATAAGAGGACCGCTAGGGACTTCTTTACTTCGATACCCCAGGATCAATTTAGCACTGGTGGTATCAAGTTGAAATGGTTGGTAGATACCTACAAGGTTCTGCCGGATAACTACACGGATCAGATGCTTGTGCTGTACACACAAGCTTTCCTCTTGTGGGTGATGGGGGCAATTCTGTTCCCAACAACGTCGAAGAATACCGTCAGCGTCAAATATTTACCGTTGTTGGGTAACCTGCTGGAGGTTGGGGATTATGCCTGGGGAGCCGCAACTCTTGCGTACCTCTACCGAGCATTGCACAAGGCAACGAGGCCCGACTCCAAAGCGATATGTGCATGTCTCTCGCTATTGCAGGTATATCATACAATTCTTGATTACTCGCTCGTTTCTTTTTTTTTGGGTTGAATTGACAATAAAATTTGACGATACTTTATTTAATTTGTCTTTGCTCTCAGGTGTGGTCTTATGAACACCTTGCTACCGGCGCACCCACGCGTAGGGACGGAACCGATAATGTGTGGCCTCGGTTGTGCGCCTGGGAGTACAGTCGGAAGGACAGCCACTACCAGAGGAGAGACGATCCCCATCACAACATTACGTACTATCGGGGGGAGCTCGACTCGTTATCTCCTGGCCAGATGCGATGGGCACCGTACAAACATTTGGCGCGACGGGTGGGAGAGTCGTTCGTCTTCACGCTCTCTGGGTTGCAACGCACACCCCTGATCCACTTCGAGGTCGCAGAGTGGCAGCTGCCAGATCGCGCTATGCGCCATTTTGAGTGCCTGCAGGGGTTGCCAGCCGGCGCGCCGGATATGAGGCTTAACAGGAACCCACCGGGTGTCCCTCGGTTTGGCAAGGCAAATGCGCACGACTTGTGCGCACGAGAACTTGAGGTTTGGGATTCCTGGCAGGACACGCTGGCGGCCATTGTGTCGGAGCCTGACCCCGTGATCAGTATCGAACAGTACAATGGGTGGTACTACCGCATCACCCGGAGGAGAGTAGCTCCAGTAAGGTTTGAACGCGGGGAGAAGTACCACCCTAGGGGTCAGATCGATGAGCACATGGCATACAATCTGGTAAGTTGGCCAATAAGTGCTTTAATTGAACTTGATGATTCTAACTGTGTATGAAGTTACTTATTTATTATCTCTCTGGATGTAGGTTAATGCCTCGTTCGCCTTCTTCCAGAAGTTGCGCGAGCGGAAGGATTTGGTGGATGCAATGGGCGAGGAGCTTCGCCAACAGGCTGATGCGTTGGCGTATGGCTGCGGGAATTTTTTACACCAAGCATCGGGCCAGCCTTCCGGCGTCAGCCCGGGAATGGGTTATCCGGGGTGGCAGCCCCCATATGTGAGCGAGGGATACACCGATCCCTCGGGACAGACTTCGGGAGTGAGCCAGGGATATGGTGGTCCATCTGTGCCGGGAATGGGTGGTGATTGGGGACAGCCAAGCACCATGGGCCAGGCTCAAGCGCCGTGGGAAGACTACAGTGTGCCCTCCTTCTCTTTGCTATTGGACTCGGAACCCCAACCCTTCTCTCAGAGTCAAGTCACGCAAGACTGGGGTTTCGGACACATCAGTCTGTCGGAGACACTGCCTATTGTCCCATGGGCAGGACCATCTACTGCCGAAGGAGGGCAATATCCCCCGGTCGACCCCCCGGAAGGAGTGCAATATCCCCCCGTCGACCCCCGAGGGCAATATCGCAAAGGGCATCCAGTGAAGCCCCTAAAGCCGCATAAATGCCAAATAATCAGAGAGCGTTATTTTAGCGGCTTCCCCCGGGACAAAGCGTTGTATAGTGTGAATCATCCGGAGGGCATGGATTACACTTGCGAGTGGGGAGAAATGGCCTCCCTGGCTCCGGGGAGTTGGTTAGACAACGGTGTCATCTCCACATACGTGGAGATTCTGAAGGAAAGGGGTCGGGAGCGGCTGAACGAGTACCCGGCCGTTTTTTTGGTTGATGCCTTTTTTCATAGCCTCCTAGTGTCTGAATGGCATGAGTGGGTCGAGCAAAGGCGGAAGAAAAAGTTGGGCCAGTGGAGACCGTCCGCTAACCTACGAGCGTATCTTGCTAGGGATAGTCCAGTGAGCGCAAGTGTTGCCGACGTGTTTCTAATCCCATTTTTAGGGGAAAGCCACTGGTACTTGGTTTGCTATGAACCGGTGGAGAAAGTCGTATCGGTGATCGACAGTCTCCACGACGATACCGCCTTTATGCCTGTGCTGCAGATGTACAAAGCCCAGTTGGATTCAATGGTAATATTACGATTGTTGTTTAACAGTTATTGTAACTTGGCATAAATGTTAACTCGTGTCTTACGCCGTTTTATGTTTCTTGCAGAATATATTTTGTGCAATGGTCAATGGTGTCCGTGGTAACCCTGTACCGGCGCGGCCAAAGCTCGATTGGCGACTGAAGAAGAGGAGGCCCAAGCAACGTAACACTTCGGACTGCGGCGTTTTCCTTTGCATGTACATGGATTACATTTGCCGGTCCGAGAGCCTCAAGGCGGCGGTGTGGAGCCAAGCAGAAGTAGACACCTTTAGATATAGAATGGCTTGGCAAATTATGAAAGGCCGGCCTAGAGCGGTTACGTGTATTGTAAATCCGGCAAATGCCGAGAATCCCTCCCAACATGATTCCCCCCGTTGACATTGTACCATTACACTTTATTTTTTTTTAATAAACTATGAATATTTAGAAAGCTCTCATTGATTTGTGTTGAAGATTATTGATTGATTGTTTTGTCTGATTTCCGTTGAAGATGATTTGAGTTTGGTTGAATGAAAAGCAAAATCTGTCCGTTAGACAATGTCGCGAAAAAGTGTGGGGGAAGTGAATTTTCCAAGTGTTGTGAGGCAATCTGCTGGCCCGTCCGCTAGACAATGTCGCGGACGGTGGGGGTGGGTAAAATTTTCCAAGTGTTGATATAAGGCATTCTGCTGGCCCGTCCGCTAGACAATGTCGCGGACGGTGGGGGTGGGTAAAATTTTCCAAGTGTTGATATAAGGCATTCTGCTGGCCCGTCCGCTAGACAATGTCGCGGACGGTGGGGGTGGGGAAAATTTTCCAAGTGTTGATATAAGGCATTCTACTGGCCCGTCCGCTAGACAATGTCGCGGACGGTGGGTGGGGAAAAAGGCATTCTGCTGGCCCGTCCGCTAGACAATGTCGCGGACGGTGGGTGGGGAAAAAGGCATTCTGCTGGCCCGTCCGCTAGACAATATCGCGGACGGTGGGTTGGGGAAAAAGCATTCTGCTGGCCCGTCCGCTAGCGTTATGCAGTTTTAATAAATTGGCGTCCGAAGACAATGTATCTCAAACGGCACAATTAAGCGAGAAAAAATTTGGAAACATAATGAACATGTATACAATAAATTTGGTTATTATTAATAAATTAGGGTTCACATTGGGGGAAATAAATTTTTTCACAAGCGCTCCGATCAAAGATTACAACTTGAAAATCCCACCACCCAAGGTGTTCAAACACTACAAAGTCCCCGAGTTCGAGGCCATGCTGGCGCACGAAGACGTTCCAACCCTCTGCGAATTGCTTTTTTTGGGGTCGGCCGGGCTTCAGCTTGATTTCAACCTGCCAGGCCCCCTTGCGGCTATATAATCTTGAACTGTCATGAATTGTTGTAAATTGATTGGTAAAGGCTTCCGGTATGTCCTAACAAACACAATACAAAAAATAGGTTAGTTTTTAACCAAAAGATCAAACTTTTAACACACGAAAATACAGAGAAAGAGGGATGGGCTACAAGTTCATTCTCAAATCCCGGCATCATGACTTTGAAAAAGTGTTTGCCTGCTAGGTGCAAGTTGCCAATAAAATCGTAGGTGGTCTCCGATCCAGAAGCCATCGAGGTCGGCGATGAGGGGAGGACGGTGGTGTCGCCGGAGATGTGGGTCGCCGTAGATGGGGTAGCGGCTTGGGTTAGATGTTTGAGAGAGAGAGAGAATATAGCGGACTGATAAAAGCTGTTGCCCATTTTGATTAATAAGTAGAATAGGTTAGAGGTCCGCTACATTGTATAGCGGACATAAATGAAGACCAAAAGTTTTTCTGCGATGACGTCCGCTACATTGTATAGCGGACATAAATGATAACCAAAAAATTAGGACTATGCATATCCGTCCGCTACATCAGAAAAAATAATTCCGGTATTCGGTTGAAAAATTATTAGAAAAAATTATTACAAATGTCAAACTTATATAAAAATTATTACAAATGTCAAACTTATACAAAAAATTAAAGGTCCACTGCAGCTTGTCCGTCCTCATCTTCGGCGTCATCTTCTGCCCCATCTTGCAAACCCCCGGGACTTATCCCCAGTGCCTTGTAATGGTTCCGCTTGTCGTGGTCGGTCATTTTGTTGCACAATGCACACCTTCGCAGCTTTTTAGGTTGAGTTGCCGTTTCAATTGAGCTTTTCATCCGCGTAGATCTCTTGCGGCCTTTCGTTTGCGATATAATTGGATCCAACGGCCGGATATCATTGTCGCCTTCCTCCCCCGGCTCGTCATCTTCTGATTCCGTCGTAGGCTCGGTGTCAACCGCATTGGTGACTGAAGCTGCTTCCAACTGGTCGACGATGGGCTCTTGCTGCTGAGCTACATCGAGGAGATGTTTATAACCGACCATTGTAGCAGCAGCCTTTACGGACAAACGGGTGAACATCGTCACCAGATGATTATACCGCAACGTCTCTGATTCTTCAAAGTCAGTATACGGGTGCTCCGGAAAGGAAATGGTACCGTGCAACCTGTTTGCACCTTTCGTCCACCGTGGCAAGACGTATTTATCGGGGATTGTCCTGATATTCTTCTGGGTGAAAAACCGCAGAATGTGTCTACACAGGATGCCATGGAACTCAAACTTCTTGCAAACACATGTCACCGAGTCCGTCAATGTGTCGTGGCTCACCGTATAAATTCTGCGCAGCTTCTCAGGGACGAGGTCATTCACGAGCGAATAAACCTTGTACTCACGCGTAGACATTTCTGCCACCTTGTTTATACTGTATCGTCCCGATTTTCGCAGCTCTACTTGGTATAGCAAGAAGATCTCCTTCGTATAGACTTTGGCACCGTTCAGCTCCAGCGGGGTCTCTAGCAACCTTCTCCTTTGTTTGTACGTTGTTGCAAAGTCGGCAGCCCTTTCTTTTACGAACAACGAAGCTACCGCTTTTTGTGCGGATGCAACGAAAGTCTTCAAATTGGTAGCTGTACCCACATAACTATCGAACGTGGCATTCATAGATTCACTCCTGCCCGTCGTTTTCATGCCCGCTGAAAAATACCTCCTCGTGTAAACGCCAATCCATTGCTCTTTGCGCTCGTACAAGTGCTGGAGCCACTCGTTGTCTTGCAATGAGTAATCCCGAACAAGCTTTTCCCACCTCTCCTCGAATTCCTCAATCGTTAATGACTTGGTAATGCACTTGTCAAAATCCTGTTTAAAGTCTGGATACTTTGCGTACACGTGATGCAGACGTTCAGGGTATTTGTTGCTTATGTGCCAAGTGCACAAGTTGTGCCGGGTGTCTGGGAAGACGGTCGCAATAGCCTTCTTCATTGCCAAATCTTGATCGGTGATGATCACTTTGGGTGCTTTGAAGTTCATTGCTTCCAGCCACGTCCTAAACAACCATACAAAAGAACCCTCGCTCTCGTCCCTTAACAAGGCGAACCCGAACAGGATGGAGTGATAATGATGATTGACGCCGGTGAAAGGAGCGAACGGCATCGAGTACTTGTTGGTACGGTATGTGGTGTCGAAAGTCACGACATCCCCAAAATGCTTATAAGCTAGCCTCGAACGACCGTCGACCCAAAAAATTGTACTAACTCGATGCTCTTCGTCAAGTTTATAGTCGAAGGTAAACTGCGGGTCCTCCATCTGCATCCGTTTCAATAGGCTCATTGTCGATTGCGCATCATTGAGGTCATACGCGGCTCGTCTATGGGTTCGGACCGCGTTACGAACGTCTGTCGTGTTAAAGTTTAAATTTTGAATTCCCCCAGCCTGTTCAGCAAGAACATTAACAATCTCAGTAGGTCCAATTCGCGCATTGCTCATTGTGTGAATTAGGCTCCTCGCGACCTTACCCATCTTCTTGTGTTGATGCATCTGACTCACCTTAGAAGGAGTTACTAACGGGTGATTGTGTGCCAGTTCCAGGCTGGTAATAAGCCAATGATCATGATTGGCTTTGTAGCTTACGAACATCTTGACCTGGCAATTTGTGCGCTCAAAGCAGTCCCGTCTTCTACGCGAATATCCTATTTCGTCATCACTGTCATCATTGCCTACGCGTGTCTCATTTTGCTGTGGATTTCTGCCCCTATGACACTCGTATAAGCGAGAGCATATCTTTTTTGTTACGTTGCTTGTTCTTGTAGTCTTTATTCTAATGCCAAAACCAACCCTCAATGAATACGCTCGAAAACATTCTTCAGCTTCTTCCAATGTTTGAAACGTTCGTCCTAGATACGGATCACTAGCATCTACGGGGACGTTGGAGCTCGACACGAAATCAGACATTGTGAAACAAGACCTGTGTAGAAATAGACTACGCTTAACAATCAAATGGCATTTCTAACTGAAAATATTACCTAAAAATTACAGTGGCGAATAGACCAATTTAGGATGACAAACATACCGTATGCATAACCCCTGAAAGTGTCTCCAAATTAACAATTATTAATTTATGAACATAACAAATCAAAATTACTAAGATAAATAGACGAATTCATCATGCCAAAAAATCGAATTAAACTATAATTTTATTTAGAGTTTACAAATTACACTTTTTTATGAACATCATGTCTAGAACATCACAAATTGAAGAATAGAGTGACAAATTTCTAGAACATCAAAAAAAATCTATACGTTTTTGTCCGAACAAAATAAAATTATATTTTACCATTCAATCCATAAAGAAAACTTCACCATTCGCAAACTTACCTTACTTGAGTGAAGCTAAGTTTTACTCGAAGCTTGAAGGGAGCTGAAAATTGTAGCGAGTCCGAAGGAGAAGAAAATTGTAGCCGAAGGAGCTTGAGGAATTCCGACAACCCGTCGTGTGTAGAAATAAAGGTACAAACACGTGGAAATGTGTCAGTTGTGTCAGTCGTCCGCTACACTGTCTAGCGGACGACAGGCACGTGGGCCCATTATGTGCTCCGCTAGACAGTGTAGCGGAGGGGTGCAGGGGCAAAACGGTAAAAAGGTCGTCCGCTGTGTAGCGGACTCTGACAGCGCCGCAAAAATACGCGATCTGGGCCGTCCATCTTTAGGATGGACGGTCAGATCGCGCTAGCAAGATCTCCCATTTTGCTAGCGCTATCAACGGATCAGCTCCCTATATATATATATATATATATATATATATATATATATATATATATATATATATATATATATATATATATATATATATATATACATATATATATACATATATATACATATATATATATACATATACATATATATACATATATATACATATATATACATATATATACATATATATACATATATATATATATATACATATACTATATATATATATATATATATATATATATACATATATATATACATATATATATATATACATATATATATATATTATATATATATATATATATATATATATATATATATATATATATATATATATATATATATATATATATATATATATGGGAGCTGATCCATTGATAGCGCTAGCAAATGGAGTTAAGTTGCTAGCGCGATCTGACCGTCCATCCTGAAAGATGGACGGTCCAGATCGCGCCTTTTCCAAAACTGATCCCCGTCCGCCATACTGTCTCGCGGACGAGTTTTACCTTTTTGCCCTCCTCCCATGTCCGCGAGACTGTCTCGCGGACGCCTTTCTGTTCCTGACATGTGTCAGGAAAAAGGCGTCCGCCATACTGTATGGCGGACGATCTAGGCTGACACATGTCAGGGCCTGTCCCTCGGTCGCCTATAAAGTCTCGGGCGTGAGCCCCGAGAACTGTCCCCTGGTATCTGTATGGCGTCAACTCTCTCCTGCTATAAATATTTAATCAGATCGGGGTATATATATTATTGTAGCGGACGGCGTCCCCTCTCTCGAACATCTAACCTAAAGCCGCTACCCCATCTACGGCGACTCACATCTCCGGTCACCCACATCTCCCCGCCGACACCACCGTCCTCACCTCAACGACGATCTCGATGGCTTCTGGATCGGAGACCACCTACGCCTACGATTATATTGGCAACTTGCACCTGGTAGGCAAACACTTTTTCAAAGTCATGATGCCGGGATTTGAGCATGAACTTGTAGGCTATCCCTCTTTCTCTTTCTCTGTATTTTCGTGTGTTAAAAGTTTGATCTTTTGTTTTTCTTAACCAAAACTAACCTATTTTTTGTATTTTGTGTTTGGTAGGACATACCGGAAGCATTTACCAATCAATTTACAACAATTCATGATAGTGCAAGATTATATAGCCGCAAGGGGGCATGGCAGGTTGAAATCAAGCTGAAGCCCGGCCGATCCCAAAAAAAGGAATTCGCAGAGGGTTGGAACGTCTTCGTGCGCCAGCATGGCCTCGAACTCGGGGACTTTGTAGTGTTCGAACACCTTGGGTGGTGGGATTTTCAAGTTGTAATCTTTGAACGGAGCGCTTGTGAAAAGCTTTCGTACCCCATTTGTGAACCATAGTTTATTATAATAAAAATATTTATGTTCTTGTTTATTATGTTTTCAAATTTTTTCTTGGTTAATTGTGCCTTTTTTTGTTGCCTCGATATATTGATATATTGAGATCGTTGATTATGAATTGTACATTATTTTTTGGAAAAATTGAGATTGTTGATTCCGTCGCTAAAACAAGTCTTTGGGCGTCAGTTTATTAAAATAGCATTAACGTACTATGTCGCTAAAACAAGTCTTCGGGCCAATTTATTTCAATTTATTAAAACTGCATTACGGGCGCCAATTTATTCCAATTTATTACATTACGCCACATTGTATAGTTCTATATATATAGCGGATATAAGGGGCCCTCCGCTTAGGCCGGGTTCGGGAAGGTCGGGAACTAAGGCCCCGTTTGACAAAAAAATTCCCTCTTTTTCAGTTTTAAAAACTGAAAAAAAATGTCTGGTCCGTGCCAACCATTTTCTGCGGTAAGTATATCCGCGATACTATATAGCGGACAGTTTGGACTAAGTGTAGAAAAAACTAAGTGTTGGAGAGGTGGAAGTAAGTGTAGAAGAAAAAACTAAGTGTAGAAGAAAAAACTAAGGCCCCGTTTGACAAATTTTTTTTCCCTCTTTTTCAGTTTTAAAAACTGAAAAAAGTGTAGAAAAAACGAAGTTTTGGAGAGGTGGAACAAAGTGTAGAAGAAAAAACTAAGTAGTGGTATTCTAGTAGCGTAGAGAACACAACCAAAAACATTCTGCGGGGCCGTCCGCTACTATGTAGCGGACGTAGAGAAGATGTGTCGTCCGCTACATAGTATAGCGGACGTAGAGAAAACTACCAAAAGTCTAGCGTCCGCGATACTATATAGCGGACAAGGAACAGACCCGCGAGACTATATAGCGGACGGCAAATTATATTGTCCAGCGGACAGCAAATATATATATTCAAACCCAAAAGAAAGTCCTATAACTTCTACACTCTTCTTCTCCCCGTGTCTTCCTACTCACAAATATTCCCAGCGGCGTTGGCAAGCAGATCTGCGCAATTTCTTCATAAGAGCAGCTTTAATCCCCCCTAATAGATCACGTAAGTTCACAAAATCAATCCTTTACATGTTTCTAATCTATAGTTGTGATCAATATTGCGTTTTATGCGTGGTTTTGATTATGCATTGAGCATGTGCTAGCGGTGATGAGGATTTATATATGTATGTATTTGTTCATGTGCTAGCGTTTGTAAAATCCGATTCCATAGTTTCAGTTGCAAAAAATGGAATTTATCCCTGGACCAGAAGATCCATCCGTGTTATACGACCAAGCCAACCATATCAGTACGCTCATATGGGATGGTGGAGTAAGATACATTATTTATCAACTTTCTTATTATTACGAACGTTGTTTTACCGTTCATTTTGCTCAAATTGTATTTATTAATAATTCGTAGGAAAGAGAACTTCTCACCACCGTAGAAGTATCTCGCGAGTTCACGAGATGGACCTTGAACAATTCCCAGAAAAGAATACTGCGTGGAATTGGGTTTGGGATTTTCACGCATGGGCAGATCTTTCAACAGCTTGACCGGGCCTTGATAGGTGCCCTTGTTGAGAGGTGGAGAAGTGAAACGAATACGTTTCACTTCCCGATCGGAGAGATGACGATTACCCTAGAAGATGTAGGGTTCATCTTGGGGTTGCCGGTGACGGGGCGGCCGGTAATTGCTCCTCCGTCAGACGCAACGAATAAGAGAACAGCGCGAGACTTCTTCACTTCGATACCCCAGGATCAATTTAGCACTGGTGGTATAAAGTTGAAGTGGTTGGTAGATACCTACGGGGTTTTGCCGGAAAACTATACGGGCCGTGAGCTTGTGGTGTACACAAAGGCCTTCCTCTTGTGGGTGATGGGAGCAATTTTATTCCCAACGACGTCGAAGAACACGGTCAGCGTGAAATATTTACCGTTGTTGGGTAACCTGTCGGAGGTTGGGGATTATGCCTGGGGTGCAGCGGTTCTTTCGTATCTGTACCGAGCATTGCACAAGGCAACGAGGCCCAACTCCAAAGCCATATGTGCATGTCTCTCGCTATTGCAGGTATATCATATAAATCATGTCTTCGTTATTGTGTTTTATTTTTGTTGAATCGACGATATAAATATAATTTTTTGATGTTCTCAGGTGTGGTCTTACGAACACCTTGCTCCCGGTGCACCAACGCGTAGGGATGGAACCGACAAAGTCTGGCCTCGGTTGTGTGCTTGGGAGTACAGCCGGAGGGCTAGCCACTACAAGAGGAGAGTCGATCCCCATCACAACATTACGTACTATCGAGGGGAGTTCGACCGTCTATCTCCGGGCCAAATGCGTTGGGCACCGTACATACGTTTGGCGCGACGGGTGGGAGAGTCGTTCGTCTTCACGCTCTCCGGGTTGCAGCGCACACCCCTGATCCATTTCGAGCTCGCAGAGTGGCAGCTGCCCGACCGAGCAATGCGCCATTTTGAGTTGGAGCAGGGTTTGCCAGTCGATGCCCCGGATATGAGGGTTAACAGGAACCCACCGGATGTCGGAGTGTTTGGCACCGCCAATGCGTACGAATTGTGCGCGGCCGAAATAGAGCTTTGGACTTCTTGGCAGGACACACTGGCGGCCATCGTCTCGGAGCCAGACCCCGTTATCAGCATCGATCAGTACGATGAGTGGTACTACCGCATCACGCGGAGGAGTAGCCCCTGTAAACTTTGAACGTGGGGAGAGGTATGCGCCTAGGGGTCAGATCGATGAGCGTATGGCATACAATCTCGTAAGTTGCCCAACAAGTCTGACTTGAACCAAATTAGTTGAATATAAATGTCTGATTGAAGTTACTTAATTTTTTATCTCTTTGGATGTAGGTTAATGCCTCGCTTGCATTCTTCCAGAAGTTGAGTGAGCGGAGGGATCTGGTGAGCGCAATGGGCGAGGATCTTTGCCAACAGGCTGCGACATTGGCTTTAGGCTGCGGGAATTTTTTGCGCCAAGCATCGGGCCAGTCTTCGGGAGTAAGCCCGGGAATGGGTTATACGGGCGTCAGCCAGGGATACGGTGATCCCTCTGGACAGGCTTCAGGGGTGAGTCAGGGAGTTGGTGGTACCTCTGAAGCGGGGATGGGACAGGCTCAAGCGTCGTGGGGCGATTACAGCGGCCCCTCCTTCAATTTGTTCCCGGAACCCCTCTCTCAAGTCACGCAAGACTTTCCTTTCGT